>JAXQQM020075101.1:0-124730 GCA_034641835.2 Pinus albicaulis
TTTTAACTAATTTCATTGATCATTTGAGCTTGGGATTATTAATGGATAAAAGAAATGGAGCGGAATGTGGTGGAAGAAAGAACATTTTTGGAGATCAACAACACCATGAAACCGAGTTTTAGACATGGATTAGCATGGAAAAATGCAATGGAAAAAATAAGCAATGGGCTTTAGGTGGTGGGACCCGGTCATGGCAGAGGGTGATTGAACGTGAGCCGTTGGATCGCATGAGGCAATAAATGGTGGTGAATGTCCGACGGGGTTAATAGGGGAAACTCGATGGGAGAATTATGGTGGAAGAGCGATGAGATCTGGGCCGTTGATCTCGGACCAAACGGACGGACACGATGGAATCAAAAGATCGCAATCAGGGGAGATGGAGGGTGGCTCCGTTTGGATTTTGTGATTGTGATTGGAGCGGCGGTGCGATGGAGCGAATGTCGTCCGATCTGGAGGCCGATCGATAGCTCTGATGAAATTGGGGGAGTGTATGGAAAGGGGCGACGAGCGTGCTGCAATTAGCGCTGCACCGTCGGATCTCAAGCGATTGACTGTTCGTATCGCGGTGGAGGTCTATAGACCAAAGCCCACTCACATCGGGGATTTTTAAGTCAGCAAAGAAATGTGCTCGCCAGAACCTCCGATTGCGATAAGCGCCTGGGGCTTAAGCACTTGGTTCTGGGCGCGGGTCATGTGGGGAAGTGGTTAAGGGGGATGGCCGAAAGGGGCTAGGCCTGTGTATATCAAGAAGTGGGGTTTTAAGCCAAAAACGGGGATTTTTAGGGATTTTCTTGGCTTTCGGTAAAGAGGAAGAGGTTGTTTAACTTGTAAAAAGGGATTTTTAGAGGTTCAAAATGATTTTGAAGGCTTTTCAGGGGGAAATGGGAGTCTTAAAGAGGAAAAGGAGGCTTTATGAAAATGAGGGGAGATGAGTCAAAATGGGCAGCTTCAGAGGCCTTTGGAAAAAATTTTCTTTGATAGATCTGGCAGGGTTTCGGGCATGCCCTTGTAGAGACAGCAGTGGATATTAATCCAAAGGGTCAAGAACCATCACAAGACTTCAAAGATGATGGATTTTCAGGGGAAATAAATCTCTTGAAGGCTTGTAAACAAACTTAGCCACCATTTGGTATATCACAATTTATGGGTATCTAACAGGACCAACATTATGCCAAACAAGAATCCAAGGCAACAAAACACATGGAAAAGACACACCAGCACAACCATGCATGAATCGAAGATTTTTAGAAATCATAAATGGGAAAGGGAAAAAGGTGAGGTGAACTAAATAGAAACAAATGAACTTGAAATGGCTATAGATAACTTAGAAAACAACACTAATAAATCTTCTTAGACAACCCAGAAACCTAGGGTTTTGGTAAGATAATCAAAGAAGGTAAAAGGCAAGTTTGAAATCCACAATAGCAGCAAAGGCTTCCTGAGGATATCACTACCTGCAAACATTCAAAAATCATTTCAAGGGATCTGTCATGATGAATATGGTCAAAAGAGGGTGAAATATAGATGAGAGAACTCCATCATAATAGCAGCAGAAGATTTGAAGAGACTAAGTAAGTAAATTCTAGGGTTTGCCAAGCTAATTGTGTCCAACACCTAGAAGCATCAGACAGAGATGAATCATTATGTCGTGGTACTTGTAAAAAATAAAAAGTGGCCAAAAGGAGATGGCATACATGGTTATGAAGAAAACGTTACTTATCAGAGATAGGTTTTTTATGCCTGAAGAGAATCAGTGAGCATGGCCTAAACACAGTAAAACATGAGACTCAAGCAAAAAATCTATAAAACAGAGTGATAAAGGCACAAATGGGTCAAAGGAGGTCAAGGTCCACCATGTCACTTACCTGAAAATAAAAAAATAAAATGGTTAGAAAGGAAAGGGGTCACTTGAATGCTTTTAGCCACCTATTGAAAAAACTCAAATGATAAATTAGTAAAAGTGAAACAGAGGACTGAAACCTTAGCAAAGTGGGTTTTTGAGTTTAAATTATTTTTCCTAAAAAGGTATAAAGGGCCATTTTGTTTTCCTCCCATCTCATATTTCAGTGGAAAGGAGAAAAAAAAAATCAACGGATAATTTTTATGAGTTTTTGTGAAAATCTAGGTAAGGTTACTGGCACTACGCTTTGGAGAAGGCACTACACCTAGGGCACCTGGCACTATGCACATAGAAGAAATTGCAGTGTAAATTTACACTGTGCTACGCCCAAAGAAAATCACACTGCGCTTACACCTGGGCGTACTCGTTCGCCCAGCAGGAGGACCCGACAGGCATAGAAAAGGCCCAGCAGGCCTGCACGCAGGCAGTGCTGCACCCAGGAGGACCCAACTGGCCCATTTTCTACCCAGCACTGTGTCGAGGAGACCGGAAAGCATGCACAAGTCATGCAACGCTGTGCCCAAGAGCCTAGCAGCCCTACACGCGGGCAATACTGTACCAAGGAGGACCTGAATGGCCCAGTTTTTCTTGGAAAATTGCCAAAAAACACAAGGGAGCCCCCTCCAAGCTACTTCCAAGAACATGCAAAAGAGTCAAAAAATTGGTAAGTGGACACTTTTCCCCCTCCTCAAGTGAAATTCATGAATTAATGGTTAAAGGAAAGTGATCAAACCTTAGTGCCTACAAACCCTAAGTTATCATGGTAAACCCCCATTTTTGACCTCCAAACAAGAAATTGTGAGTTAAGGGGAGTGTGAATTAGGGTAGCTGCAATTAGTTAAATTTAAGCCCTCCTCCAAGCTCAAACAAATAATTCATAAAATCACCTCCATCTCACTCATTTACAAGAGCTTCTCTCGCCATCTTTTCATTTCACTCCTCTTACCTTAGTTTCACAAGCAGGCCTCAGTTTGTCTAAAGGTAGCCCTAGTCACCATGTCAAGAGAAGAAGGAAGTATGAGAAGTGAAGGAGGTCAAGTGCCTATGAGGCCAAAGCACAAGGGTGGGAAGGTTAATAGATTTGAACCCCAAGACACAGTGGAGATTACCTCCCCCCCCATGATTCTCACATGCTTTCAAAATGTGGGGTGTTTCCAGTTTTGTGAGAAAGTCAAACAAGTGGAAAATCACTCAGAGCTCACAAGGTTTTTCAATCTTAAACTACATAAAAAACAGTCTAGACTTGCATGGATAGATTTTAAGTTATCAACAGAAGCCATCTCTAGGGCTACTGGACTTCCTGATGTTGGTGAAAAGTGGTTCAAGAGGTCAAAATTGGACATGAGTTACTATGAGCCTTTCCTCAAGCCTAGGCATAAAGAGGGCTGCAAGACTATTTTCCCTTTCTCGCACTTACTAGAGAGGTATGTACCCCTAATGAAGGTCATCATGAAATACTTTACTTGTGAGGGAAGATACTCTAGGCTCTACTCCTACCATGTCAGATTACTCATGCATTTCACTAGGGTCAAGATGCTTCATTTTCCCTATTACTTATATAGGAGTATAGACAAGATGTATTTTGTTGTCTGAAGGAGGAGTTATACCCAGAAAATTCATAGTTTTTTCACCACTCCTTGATCAAGATGGTGGTACTACATTAGTTGGAGCAAACAGGCATACCTTGGGATGTGTTCATATCTCATGAAATATTCACAAGCCCATAGCCTCATCATCAACTAAATTTACCCTTGTCATATCATCCTCCTCCCTCCACTCCTCCATCACCTCCTACTGACCACGACTCATCATCTACCCAAGTATCCTCTCCTCAAGAAAACCTCCCATCCTCCTCTTCGCTTGACGTGTCTGATTAAGAAAGAAGTGGCAGTGAACAAGCAAGCCAAAATTAGGGTGAGGATGAAAATGAGTCAAGCCAAAATGAATATTAGAGTGTGTTGAGGCCTTAGAAATCCATGGCAACAAAAAAGGGGGATAACCACCTAGTCCGGACCTTAAAGAAGTTCCTTTTCCATTTGGAGCAGTGGCTCCGACTGGGTGTGATGGGACCAGTTTCCCAAATTTGGGTTTTTAAAGATAATTTGTGGGATTTATTTTCAAAACATTTTTGCAATGATGAATTACTACAAACTAAGATAAATTTATTTCTAAATGCAAATCTTTGAATTAAATTTAATCTAACCAGGGGATAATAATTTAATGCGATTAAAAAGATATCTAGTCAATTTGTGATGATGAAATCATCACAAATTTAATAGAATTATTGTTGTGTAAGATGATTCTCTTGAAAAATAGTTAATCAAAAGAAAATGAAAGATATATCACATTTATCTAATGACCATATATCAAATAAATAATTTGTATGTTTATACCGTACAATAGTGCAACAGATATTTCAGACATAAATAATTAATTCCATATATAATTCATGAAAGCTCAGTTTATCACTAATATTCAGAAACAAAAATAACATACATGATAATAGTACCAGATGTGTATTAATTCTTATTATCGGATTAGTGATAATAGGTCGTATCCAATTCTTCAATCAAAGAGTCGTTCAAAGAATACAAAAGTGCACCAACAGTGATTCAACAAAATGATATTTATAACTGAAAAAGGTCGTGTTCCATTACTTCATCAAGGCATCCACAAACTTTACTTAGAAATAAGCATTCTTTGTAAATGTTCTTAACAAGATCTTGGACCCTTCTCTAAATGCATGAGAAGGGTTTAAATACTAAAACTAACTACAAACTAATTAAATTTTTTACAAAAATGTACATGAGGTTTCAAACAATATTTCTCTAAAACTTAACTTGAACAATAATCTAGGAATTTAGAACTAATAATCTTAACTTTATGGATCATGCATTTCTGCGTGATCACCAAGTTAGAAAATATCTAGAATTTTCTTGAGTTGAGCTGGCTGAGATATTCATGATCGAATTTGGTCCTTGAAGATAGCATTTGAGATTGGTGACTGAAACTTTTTGGCCAATTTTGTGAGAAATAGAAGAGTTTGTTGTGTATGATAAGGTTTGATCATAAAATTCCAATAATTTTCTTGATCAAACTTATTGACTTTCTTGATTATTTCTTCCTGTTGTTCTGCTCTCTGTGTCCATTTTAATTCTACTTATTTTGTAATTGAAAACACATCAGATGTGATTTCTTCAAGAAGTCTTGTTTTAAACAATTGGTCACATAAGAGTTGTATAACCTCACTTGAGTTGCTAGATTTTTTGGTCACTGCTCTTTCTGTTCGGATGATCTGTGCTTCCCATTCTGTAAATAATAATTCTTTGTGAAGCTTGTCCATTTGTGGTAGATTAGCTTGCTTTCCCATATCTAATTCTTGCCACTGAATGCGTTCTTCAATTTTCTTTTGAACTTTCTCATATTCTAGTTTTTGGATTGCAATTTGCTGAATCATTATTTTATTGGAATCACAATAGGAATCAATCGTAGCAGCTTTATGAAAATATATTTTTTGTTATTTATTTATTGAAGCATTTATCTCAAGTGCTTATTTAATGAACTTTTCTTATTTTGATTGATTCTGTAACTCTGCCATGACTTTCTCCAGCTGTGTCTATTTTTCTTTAAGCTCTGCGTGATGTTCTAACTAAACATTTTCAATATCTTTATGGAATTGTGCTGAACTTTATCTGATTTGTTCAATAGTATTGACTTTCTCTACATCTAACATCTGTTCTAATTCCTGTATTCTGGATTCTTTCTGCTTCAACAAGGTTCTAACTTCAGTTGCCTTATCTATAGCGGCTGTGGCATAAGCTACTACATATTGTGACAAATTACTCAGATTATCAGTGGGATCTTCTAATGAATCCTTCTAAAGGACATCAACTAATTCATCTATCGTTTTAGGAGTTGTCTCATCAGTTATTTTTCTTTTATTCCTTTTAACCACAGCTCTGTGGCTGGGACTGTAGAAAAATATCTAATGATGGAATGTCTTCAATCTGTAGGATGATTTGATCTGGAGTAAGCTGGAATGATTTCTTTGCTCTGTGTTGCTGGGATTCTCTATAGAGGGTTGACAGTTTCAAATATTTTCTGAGAAGGCTCTCGCATTTGAAAACTTGTTGCTTGGTCAATATTGACCTTTTATTTAGGAGTCTTTATTGCTCGGGAAAAGTGTTCCCATTCATTCTCTAGGTCTTTACCTTGAGATGATTTAGACTGATCTACCATGCTTTGATCCTTTTGAGCTGCCTCTAAATTTGATTTAGTGCCATTGTTATTTGTTTTCTCTTGCAACTCTATTTCTTAAAGAATTAGGTCGACTTCCAAATTTACTTTATAGATTTAGATTCATCCTCAGATTGATCTGACCTATCAGAATGCTGTTGAGACTGACCAGATTCATTTTCAGAGCCATCTTTCATTTCTTCATTGAGACTAACACTTAGAGTATGTTTTTCTTCTTCAATAACTAACAAATTCAAAGGGAAAATTTTCAATCTCTCATTTATATATACCTAAAAAGCTTCAGCCTCTTCTTGACTTGATCGAGTGGAAATACTTTTAACAATATCAGAAAAATCTTCGACTCCTTGGAAGAAGTCATAAAATTTATCTTCTTCCTTTATGAAAGGATTTGTTTTGAGCTTTTCAATGTAATTTTTCATTACATCATCGGGGTCATATAATCTTCTAGGCATGAATGCTAGATTTAACATCTGAATATTAGGAGCCTCTTTGTATGTATGGCTGATATTAGCCAAAGTGAAGTTTCCACACTGTAGAGGGAAAGAAGGCCAAATAGCCTTTTTATCATCTTTTCGTTGTTTTGTGACACCATTAATGAGATGATAAGCTATCTCTCTCCCAAAAAATCTATCTGGAACATAATATGGCAAAACATGTGGAAGAGAAGAACTTCCAAATACTCAAACATATGTGAATTTCTCTTCAGCAAACCATCTAGCTGTAGGAAGAATATCTTTGATGACTTCTTTGGAAACCCTCGAGATCTTTTTATTGAAAATCATTTGATACATAGGAAACATGACTTCATAATAGAATTTGTAGAAATGTAGGTGGAATTTAGAGTCTCAGAGTTCTTCATGGTATATGTGAATTGGGGTAGGGTTTTTAATCATCCATTTCCAACCCATGATTGGAAAAGTAGAAGTGAAACAAATGGAATCCATAACATAAGCAGACATGTAAAAGGGTGAATTTTCATGGGATGAAGCACTCCTTTTATTCATATATTTGGGAATATTTTTGGCTAAATAATTGGATAAAAGGTCTGCCCAATTCAAAATGGATGAATTGACGATTTCATCAATTAGGGGAACCCAATCTCTAGCGAACCTAGTACTATCAGGTTTGGAAAATAGCCTACACAACATACCAATAGCATAGAAATAATGGTAAGGGATTTGTGTAATGGTGTATGTCCCAGATTTGTCCTGCTTCAATTTCCCTTCATTGTCTTTCCATTCATGGATGACTTTGATAAGATTTGGATGTTTAGCTCTGAACATTTGCACACATCTATTATCATACTTCTATTGCGGAGCTGGTAGATGATACATGGCTGTCAAATCTTCGGCTTTGAAAGAGCCCATAATCTCTCCTCTGGAATTCTTGAAAACTCGATCTTCAATATTTAAGTTCTCAACTGCCCACTTAATCATATCCGTGTAAGGCATAATCTTCAGTCTTGCAGCTATTCTGTGAATAAACGAGCATGCAATGTCGAAAAGGGTTGCATCAGAGGTGGAATCAGTACCTGTTGCAGATGTTTTTATTATCACCTTTGGTCCTTCATCCTCAAAGATTTTGTACATAGCTTCCCATGAAGAAATTTCACAATCTTTGTTACAGACAGTGTCTGAAAACAACGAAGGCATATATGTATCCTTTGAAGATGATGCCTGAGACACCTCTTTACCCTTTGTACTCATCTCTAAATTTCTTCACTTGATAATTGATTTCCCGAGAGAAAAGTGAAATATATCATATAACGAGCATTACAAAGATATATCAGGGATTTATTTCAAATTCACGCGAAAAACTGTCAATCTTATCAATCATCTCTTCATAATTCCTTAAGATTTCAAAATTTAATGCTTGGCATGGCTTCACATGACTTCGCACACAATAATTATCATTCGTTTAAAGCCGTTAAGATCTGAAATTCAATTTTATATGACATAAGTTGTTTTTCACACGTTGATATCATTAACTGTGAAAATCGCAATGATTCCTTACAATATTTCGTGATTGTCTCATAAATGTTGCGAAATGTGATCTGCGCAAATCACAGATCACAAGATTTAAAATATACGTTTAAGTCTATATTATAATTGGTGCATGATGTGATTTGCGAAAGCTTAGAGTGGATGCGATAGCGAAAAAGATTTTATAGTTTTGAGTTTATTCGCTTTGTCGGGTCCGCGACTGTCACAACTTATATTACTTTGTTTGTTTAATTCTTAACTAAATCAAGTGCGATGCGAAAAAGGAAAGTAAATGTTTTTATTTATTTGGAAATGCTTTTTAAAGAGTGCATTTCGCAATTCACAGATTTTATGATTTAGGATTCTTTTTGAAGGATAAAATATGTGATAAGCGGTGCGCTTTAGGAAGGAAAATTTATTTTCTAAGTGTTTTTAAAACAAATTTTTAAAACAAATTTTTTCTATTTATTTCTAAAGGGTCCCTATTTATGAAAAATAAATGGGGGTTGTTGTATATCACAAAAATTGGCGATTCACTTGGACGAACCAGATGTATCTGATAATTTTTTTTTTTGAAAATCTTAAATCCTTTTATATAAAAATAACATAGTTAAAGAAATGAAATTTCAGATAAATAATATATTTTTTCAAATAACAAAAATTTCATTTATTCACTCATTCAGGAGAATTCCTCTAAAAATATATAAGTATAAAAATAAATGTCAGTCTTTACTTAGTTAAAAATGAATAGCAAATAATCTTTACAAATAAAGCTTTTTATAGTTTTACTCTTTTATCATAGATAGAGCCTCTGTTCCAATAGGCAGTTTTAAGCTTTTGGTAGGGTTACCTTTTAACCAGCTATGGTCTATTTTTCCATCCGCTATTTCTCATCATTTTCATAAGTAAATCATATATTTTTCTTTTTTTATATATTTTATCTACTTAAAAGCCATTGTCTTGGCTAGGTAACCAAATAATGACAATTCCATTCACAAATAGTAATTAAATTGATTAAGCTAGCTCTTGATGAGACCCCTTGTCTTTATGATACAATCTCAAGTCATTACACTGTTTTGGTAGACAGTATTAGTAATGGTAGTTCAACTATTTCTTTATGAACATGGTAAACAAGCTTGTAGTGAGACTTATTATATTTTAAGTTTTCTCCAAAATTTTTCTTTTTATTTTCTTTTATCTACCTTTGAAAATTATAAGATTTACTGGATGGGATGAATCATATTTCTTTTTAAGATGCTAGATGATAATCTCGAGCTGTTAGATTGATTTTTCTGAAAATAATTTCTTATTATAATATAATTTGTTTTTCATGATTGACAAAATAATCTTCATACTAGATAAAAATGAGAGTTTTTCAAACAAAAATAAGTGTTTTATTGGAATTTCATTTTTCTAGAAAGATAAAATTAATCTGTTTTTCCTAAATCTTTCGATTTTCTTTCTTTAACAGTTCTACTTTTTAACAAGTGGAAAAATAAAATGCAAAAAGGAATTATCTAAGACTTATTTTGAAACGTCAACTTTCATTACTAAACAAATTTTTATTTCTATATGAAAGAAAAAATTTTAATGTACAAAGATAGAAGGGTTCCCTTCTATGAGAAATATTTTTTCAAAACTTGCCCATTAATAGGTAAAGAATCTTTCTTACCTGATAAATCCTGTAATAGAAATGTTGATGAGCCAATTTTTTCAATTATTTGAAATGGTCCTAGCTAGAGTTTTTGAAACTTTGTGTGTTTACCCCTTTCTTAATGAGCTTTGTCCCACTTTAATACCAAATCACCAATTTGAAAATCTCTTGAGCTAACAGATGTTAAATCAAATGAGGTCTTCATTATTTGTTGATGATGGATATGAATTTGTTTAGATTTTTCTCTTTATTCTTCTAACTTAAGGATTTTATCTTGTCTAAGTTGAAGAGAGGAAGAAGGATTTTCATCAATGAATTGTACTAAAGCAAATGATGGTATCGTTATGTTTGAGGGTAGAATTGCTTCTTTGCCATAAAATAACACAAATCGTGAAGTACCTATTGAAGCTTTTTGGGTGATTCTATCTACCCAGAGAGAAAACAATAAGGATTTGTGCCAATTCTTATGATTTTTCTCTACAGTTCTTTTGATGATTCTGATAAGGTTTTTATTTTTAGATTCAACCAATCCATTTCCTTGTGGGTAATAATTAGCTAAGTATTTTAACTTAAAACCTCTTTTCAAAGAAAATTCAATCATGGCATTTCTAGAAAAGTAAGACGCATTATCAAATATTAAAGTTGATGGAAGGCCAAACATGGTAATTATGAATTGATCAATAAAATCTATAATATTTTTTGTATTGACCACCTTTAATGGGATAGCTTCTGTTGGAAAAATACTGAGAGGGGGGGGGGGGGGGTGAATCAGTATTTAATGCAGACAATGAAACTTTTTACTTTTCCTTTCTAAAAACCCATACGCGACTTTTCAGAAGCCAACTAGCATATATACGCGGATATCCTTTACAGAACTTGCGTATGCACAGAGATCTAATTATGCATTCAATTCTTAACTCGATTCATTGCATTATTCATTTATCAGATATTTTAGGAAACAGTAAATAGGTGCAGAAAGAACAGAATAATCATCACACATAGGAAACACACATGAACACTAGAATTTTTAGGTGGAAACACAATTCGGGAGAAAACCACCACTGTCGTCGTTTCAGTCTTAAATATTTATTATAAAGAAAAACTTTCTTACAATCATGTATTGGTGCAGACTTATACCAGCACGCAGGCACCCAGCTGCAGAAGGCTACAACCATCTCTCGTTTACCAGCCTCACCTGGAAGGGAGCTACAACCCCCTGCTCTCGTTTACCAGCCTCACCTGGAAGGGAGCTACTACCCCCTGATATTAGCACTACCGTCGACAGTAAAAGCCGCCACGGGGACCCAAGGCTTCAACCTCGTATCCACCGTACCACATTTCTTATTAATTTTCACTCAGATCAAACACGAACACACTCACTTATCAACAAACATCCCTTTTCATTTCATCAGTCAGAACAGTGAAACCACTGTAACCAGAATATCAAAAATAGCCTAGACTTCAGAACAGATATGCAGAACCTCAATTATCTTTTGAGAAACCATCAACTCAAATACCATATGCGCTTTTCCTTAAACAGACCCACGTATACACGCGCTTTTATTGAAGAGAAACCGCGTATACATTTGTGCAACTTATTAGAAAAACCCTAACAGCCCATACGTGCTTTTGTCTGAATAGAGCCACGTATACACGCGATTTTCACGAAACGAACCTGCGTATAGATCTATAAAAGATAAATTTGCAGATCAGACTAGGTCTATGAACTTACCATATTTCTTCAACTTCTTCAACATATTTGCGCCAGGTCTTCATCACTTCTTTTCAGATCATCCACGAGATTCACCATTTCAAGATCTAGAGATCTTGAACCTTCATTATGTTCATAGATGCATCATAGAATCAGATCTATCAATTAAAGAGCAGAGTTCAACCATGCAGGTATACTTCAGAGTGAATTATTCATTAAAGCCTAGACACTTGCAGCCCCTTTGCACAATGAAATTCTTCTCCTTATATAGATTTAGCCTTTTTCAATACCATGAGTCAAAACCACATTACCTCCGATGGTTTTCCTGGACGAGATCAAAATAGACAATCCAGCACTCAATACAATGGGTCAATACCATGGTAATGCTCCTTGGTATTCTAATTTTGGAGCGCAAAAGACCATACGCGACTTGGCACGTACTTTTCCGCGTGCATACGTGCTTTCTCCTTGACAAACCCGCGTATGCCTTGTAACACACATTTTTCATCATTTCTTTGGCCCTCACTGATATTTCCTTCTCTAGTACTTCTGAGCTACTTGTAGAACATCAGATTTACATCATTAATAAACTCATCAAGCATCAAGAACATCTTTAATAAGAGGTTGCCATCATCTTATCAAAGTAGATTTATATCAGGATATTGGTGTATCTTATTATTTGAGTCCTTAAATTTTAAGTAGGTAGTCGTGATCCATGGTTATGTGTAGTTTTTCATAGTGGTAAGTCTGATGTGGTTTTATTTTAATTATTTTTGTGGAGATCAGGTCAGAAATATGGTTATGTTCTAATCCAGGGTTTATGGATTGGGGTTATGTATGCTTCGGCATGTATATATATGTGTGTTGTAACACTAAAAGGGATATAATGAAAAATCAAGCTGGTCGTCCCGATTTGGGATCCAGGGGAAAATCTCTGTGTTTATCTGTTTTATGTTTTATGCTCTCGCTATTGTTTATTTTCTATTATAAGATTCGTGTGTAGATAATTTCTATTTAGGGTTAAAACCTACATTTTGGTATCAAACCTACATTTTGGTATCGGAGCCGTTTCGGCTTCAAGGGGCCTTTTCTTTGCGGGGTTTTTTGCTTGGGCACGAGGTGAACCTAATGGGTGGGAGATGCGCGAGGGATCGATTCTTCAGCGAAAGAAGATGGCGCGGTGAGCGGAAAGATGAAGATCTAGAAATTCCAATGGTCAGTGGTGGGTTGTAGGCTCAAGATGGAGGATGTATTTGGTGGATAAAGATCGGTGGATGGTGGTAGATCCGGGTACTATGGCTCAACGGAAATGTGGGATGAAGGCGGAAGGCGTTCGAAGGCTAAGGAAAAGCACAATACGGTTGTGTGTCTCAGATTCAGTATTGTTGAATGTATCTGGGGAAGCTACGACAAAGACCTTGTGGGACAAGCTAGGGACTTTGTATCAATCTAAGTCTCTGGTGAATAAGTTGTTCCTGCGGAAAAAGATATATAACCTGAGGATGAAGGATGGAGACTCGGTGACAGAGCATCTGAACGCTTTCAATACTGTGGTAAGTCAGTTCTCGTCTGTTGATATTAAAATCTCAGATGAAGATAAGTGCATCAGTTTGTTGTGCTCTCTACCATACTCGTGGGACAGTCTGGTTATTGCAATAGGTAGCAATACAACTACCTTGAACTCTGATGATATTGTCTCAGCCTTGCTGTCGGAGGAAATGAGACAGAGAAATATGGAGGGTCAAAATGGAGATGCCTTATCTGTACGAGGAAGGTCCCAGAATAGAAACAAGAATAAGGTTTCAAATGGGAAATCTAAATCTAGAGGGAGTTCTAAATCTCCTGGAAAGTTTGTAAAGGTGTGCTGGAAATGCCGAAAGGAAGGACACTACAAAAAGGAATGGAGATCTAAAGCTCCATAGAAAGGAAAGGTATCTGATGAAGCTCCTTCTGCAGAGGCAAAAACCACCTCAGATGAAGGTGGGGATGTGTATTTGGCTTCTTCTTCAAATAAACATGTAGATCATGAGTCATGGTTGATTGAATCAGGTGCATCCTTTCACTTCACTCCCCATAGGGAGTGGTTCTGCGAGTATGAGAAATATGATGGTGGTGATGTCTTCCTAGGGGATGATAGGAGGGCCAGAATCATCGGACGTGGAAAGGTCAAGCTGAAGCTGCAAGGTGGAAGGATTAGAGCACTTCCTGGTGTTCTGCATATTCCTGCATTGGCCAGAAATCTGATTTCTGTAAGCAAGATGGATGATGCAGGTGTAAAAACAGTGTTCGAGAAAGATGCCTGCAAGATGGTTCAGGGAGCACTGGTATTAATGTGGGGAGTTCGAACTAGAACTCTGTACAAGCTACAAGGTAGCATAGTTATTGATGGGTGTAACAGTTCTGTGGTTCCTGAAAGTGGGACGGAAAGCCTAGCTGTGTCTGGAGAAAAGACCATGCTATGGCATCAAAGGCTTGGACATATTGGAGAGAAGGGCCTTCGGATACTGCATAGAAATGGTATGGTAGAAGGTATTTCTAATTGCTCTCTGGATTTCGATTTCTGTGAACATTGTGTATATGGGAAGCAGAATCGGGTGAGTTTTCCCTCTAGTGCTAAGAGGGCGAACAAGATATTAGAACTTGTGCACAGTGATGTGTTTGGGCCTGTGTCAGTTCCGTCACTGGGAAAGTCTGTGTACTATGTTTCATTCATATATGACTTCTCAAGGAATACATGGATATATTTCTTGAGGAAGAAATCTAAAGTCTTTGACAAATTTAAAGAATTTAAGGCTCTGGTGGAAAACCAGACAGAGAAGAAGATAAAGGCATTGAGGACAGATAATGGTGGGGAGTTCTGCAAGAAGGAATTTGAAGAGTTCTGTAAGAAGTGTGGTATAGCAAGGCAGAAGACTACTCCATACACACCTCAGCAAAATGGAGTTGCAGAAAGAATGAACAGAACACTGATGGAAAAGGCAAGAAGCATGCTCAGTGGTACCGGGTTAGGACAAGAATTCTGGGCACAGGCAGTGGAGACTGCATGCTATCTGGTTAACGGATCACCTTCATCAGTGTTGGAGGATAAGACTCCACATGAGGTATGGACTGGTAAGAAACCCTCTCTTTCACATCTAAGGGTATTTGGATGTGATGCATATGTACATGTTCCAAAGGAGAAAAGGACCAAGTTCGATAATAAATCTGAAAGGTGCATCTTTATTGGGTATAAGGATGGTTTAAAGGGTTACAAGCTTTGGAACCCAGAAACAAGGAAGGTTGTGTACAGCCGAGATGTAGTGTTTAGAGAGGTGAAAGATGTTGTTACACATGAAGTCCTACCAAAGGAACCTGAGAAGATAGAGTTTGAGCTAAAGGAGGATGAATCAGACTCTACAATAGAAGAAGACTCAGAAGATGAAGAGCCACAAACTCCAACTTTGAGAAGATCAGTTCGGGAAAGAAGGCAACCAGAAAGGTATAGTACATCTGATTTCTATTCAGGTTTTTCCTTAACTATAACTAATGATGAACCCAGAACTATCAGGGAGGCAGTTAATTTAGAAGATGGAAAACTATGGAAGGAGGCCATGGTTGATGAAATGGCATCCTTGCACAAAAATGATGCATGGGATTTGGTGGAGTTGTCGGCTGGAAGGAAGCCCATTGGGAGTAAATGGGTGTTTAAGAAGAAGATTAATGTAGAAGGCAAGGTGGAGAAATACAAAGCTCGGTTGGTAGCGAAAGATTATTCCCAGGTGTCGGGAATTGATTTTGGTGATATTTTTTCTCCTATTGCCAAGGTTAATTCTATTAGATTACTTTTATCTGTTGCTGCTGCATGTGATTTTGAGATAGAACAGATGGATGTGAAGACAAATTTTTTTCACAAGGATCTATAAGAGGAGATCTACATGAAGCAACCTGAAGGCTTTATGGTGAAGGGTAAGAAATAACTGGTATGCAGGTTGAAGAAGTCTCTGTATGGGTTAAAACAGTCACCAAGGATGTGGTATCAGAAATTTGATACCTATATATGGGGACTTGGATTCACCAGAAGCAAGGAAGATAATTGTGTTTATTTTAAATTAATTGGTGATCGTGTTATATATCTGGTCTTGTATGTGGATGATATGTTGTTGATTGGAAATGACAAAGAAATTATCCAAGATTTGAAGACCCAACTGTTCTCCAAATTCGACATGAAGGATCTGGGTGCTGGAAACTATATTTTGGGCATGGAAATTAAGAGAGATCGGGCAAAGAGGAAGCTCTGGTTAAACCAGAGGAAGTATGTCGAGACTATGTTACGAGTTCCACCCAATGCTGGATAATGCTTGGGTGAATGTTCCTATTCTTTTGTAGGTGTAAAAGTGCTCCTGGCCGAAACGGTGTCCGAACACAAGAAGAAGAGAAATACTGTGCGCTAAACGTTCCATATCTGATACGGTCGTGCTTTGATGTATGAAATGATTATACTAGACCGAAGTGGCACATGTAGTGGGAGTATTGAGCATGTTTATGTCAAACCCAGGGAAGGAGCATTGGACAGTAGTGAAGCAAGTTTTCAGATATTTACGTGGCACTAGTGATTATGTCTTGTGATACCAAGGAAGACCAGGATTGGAAAGAATGTTGGACATTCGTGGTTTTGTTGATGTAGATTGGGCTGGAGATCTGGACCAAAGAAAATCTACAAGTGGGTATGTGTTTAGCCTATTTGGAGGCGCAGTCAGTTGGATGAGTAAAGGACAGTCTGTAGTGGCTCTTTCAACTATAGAGGCAGAATACATAGCATCCACTCATGCAAGCAAGGAAGCATTTTGGTTGCAGAGATTGTGTTCAAGTATGGGGTTGGTACAACAAGCTATAAGGATAGTCTGTGATAGCCAAAGTGCAATTTTCTTGGCTAAGAACCCTGCTTATCATTCAAAGACAAAGCACATTGATGTTCAATATCACTTTGTTAGAGATATGGTTGAGGCTAAAAGGGTGTTGCTGGTAAAGGTGGACACTTTAAAGAATGTTGCAGATGCATTGACAAAGTCTGTGAGCACTCAGAAGTTCTCTTGGTGTAGAGAAACAATGGGTGTTGAAGAATTGGGCCAATGACTAAGCCCTCCTATGGCCCCCCGTGGAAAGAAAACAACAAGTGGGAGAATTTTGGTTATGTGTTATATTCTTTCCACGACTAAGCACGCGCGGGGGGGTAAGAGGGGGGGCGATAGCCCCCCCTTTGTGCTAGGCGCAACGGGGGGGTCACAGGGGGGTAGTCCGCGTCCATGGTTTTGTGCATGGTTTTGCACATGGTATTGGGGTACGATGGTTTTCGGCCCTTGGTATTTTTTTTGTAGATCCAGTCAAGGGAACTACGGTTATGTTTTATGCTCGCGCTATTGTTTATTTTCTGTTATAAGATTCGTGTGTAGATAATTTATGTTCAGGGCAGAAATTACCTACACTTCAAGGGCAAAAACTTTTGATTCAAAATTTTCCGTTAGCGATCGTAAAATTTTCTCAACCAAAGTAGTGTCAGATATTGTTTCACCTAGATTTCTCATACGATTTACAACATCATCAATACGTAAAAAGAAACTGACAATACTCTCATCACTATGCATCTTTAAATTTTCATATTCAATTCTGAGAGTTTGGAGTTTTGCACTTTTTACCTTTGCATCGCCTTCATAACTTAGAATGATTTTGTCCCATATTTCCTTTGATGTATTCAGCTGCATGACTTTGACAAATTTTGATTCAGTTAGACTTCCTGTTATAGCATTGACCGCTTTTGCATTTGATTCATAATTCTTCCTTTCAGTTGGATCTGTTGGTGTAGCAGCTGGATATTGATATCCTTGTTCAACAATGGCCCATACATCAACTCCCATAGACTGAAGATAGGATCTCATCCTCATTTTCCAGAAGATTAAATTTCTTCCGTTGAAGAGCGGGGGCTTGATAGATGCTGTTCCCTCATGATTTCTCATCTTTCTTGATCTTCCTTCTAGTGGCTAAGCTTTTTCAGAAGGACCTGCTCCGATACCAATTGTTGGAAAAAATAATGAGAGGGGGGGGTGAATCAGTATTTAATGCAGACAATAAAACTTTTTACTTTTCCTTTCTAAAAACCTATACACGACTTTTCAGAAGCCAACTAGCGTATATACGCGGATATCCTTTACAGAACTCGCGTATGCACAGAGATATAATTATGCATTCAATTCTTAACTCAGATCATTGCATTATTCATTTATCAGATATTTCAGGAAATAGTAAACAGGTGCAGAAAGAACAGAATAATCATCACACATAGGCAACACACATGAACACCAGGATTTTTAGGTGGAAACCCAATTCGGGAGAAAACCACCGCTGTCGTCGTTTCAGTCTTCAATATTTATTATAAAGAAAAACTTCTTACAATCATGTATTGATGCAGACTTATACCAGCACGCAGGCACCCACCTGCAGAAAACTACAACCTTCTCTCATTTACCAGCCTCACCTGGAAGGGAGCTACAACCCCCTGCTCTCGTTTACCAGCCTCACCTGGAAGGGAGCTACTACCCCCTGATATTAGCACCAGCCTCTGTTGACAGAAAGCTTCTACTATCAGATTGAAGGCTTCAACCCTCATATCCACTGCAGACCACGTTTCATTAATTTTCACACTGGATCAAACAGCTTCAACACAATTCTTCACTTATCAACAAACATCCCTTTTCATTTCATCAGTCAAAATAGTGAAACCACTGTAACCAGAATATCAGAAATAGCCCAGACTTCAGAACAGATATGCAGAACCTCAATTATCTTTTGAGCAACCATCAACTCAAATACCATACGCGCTTTTCCTTAAATAGACCCGCGTATACACGCGCTTTTACTGAAGAGAACCCGCGTATACATTTGTGCAACTTATTAGAAAAACCCTAACAGCCCATACGCGCTTTTGTATGAATAGAGCCGCGTATACACGTGCTTTTCACGAAACGAACCTGCGTATAGATCGATAAAAGATAAATTTTGCAGATCAGACCAAATCTATGAACTTACCATATTTCTTCAACTTCTTCAACAGATTTGCGCCAGGTCTTCATCACTTCTTTTCAGATCATCCACGAGATTCACCATTTCAAGATCTAGAGATCTTGAACCTTCATTATGTTCATAGATGCATCATAGAATCAGATCTATCAATTAAAGAGCAGAGTTCAACCATGCATATATACTTCAGAGTGAAGTATTCATTAAAGCCCAGACACATGCACACCCTTTTCACAATGAAATTCTTCTCCTTATATAGATTTAGCCTTTTTCAATACCATGAGTCAAAACCACATTACTTCCGATGGTTTTCTTGGACGAGATCAAATAGACAATCCAGCGCTCAATACAATGGGTCAATACCATGGTAATGCCCCTTGGTATTCTAATTTTGGAGCGCAAAAGACCATACGTGACTTGGCACGTACTTTTCCGCGTGCATACGCGCTTTCTCCTTGACAAACCCGCGTATGCCTTGTAACACACATTTTTCATCATTGCTTTGGCCCTCACTGATATTTCCTTCTCTGGTACTTCTGAGCTACTTGTAGAACATCATATTTACATCATTAATAAACTCATCAAGCATCAAGAACATCTTTAATAAGAGGTTTCCATCATCTTCATCACGTGGGTTGCCATCAAGGACAACATTTAGCATCATATTGCCAATAGCTTCTACCCATTTTGTGAAATAATCAGTTGCAGTTAGAATACACCTGTGTTGTTTTGGAGAATTAGGAGTTATTTCACCTATAATATCTAACCCCCATTGTTCAAATGGTTGTTGGATATTTACTCGTTGTAATGGGAATGTTGCTTTCCTTTATCTTCCTGTTTTGGTTTGACATGTTTTACATTTTCTTGCATATTCATGTGCATCTTTAAACAACGTTGGCCAATAATAACCAGCATGCAATATTTTATGAGTTGTGGTATTTCCTCCAAAATGACCTCCAGCTGGTCCACCATGTAGTTCCTACAATAATTTTTCGGCTTTAGCTTTTTATAAACATATTAATAATATAGAATCATAATTCTTCCTAAATAAGACATTATTTACAAGTTGATATTGATTTTCTTTAAGTCTCAAAGCACGCATTGTTGTATAATTGAGATATGATGGAGCATGTCCATTTTTTACAAAGAATTTTAGATCAGCATATTATGATTGAGAATCATTTAGACTTACCTCAGATAGTTGTATTTCATTTTATTGATCTTCCTCTTTTGACAAATGAGAAGCTCCAGTTAACATTTTTCAAAGACCTTGTCCTTTAACAATTTTAGCTGGATGTATTTCTACATCATATTCTTCAAGTACAGTAACCCAATTTGCTCTTTTTTCTCCTACTTCTCGTTGTATTAATAATTTCTTTACTACTAAGTAAGTTACTATTATCTTGGTATGTGTCTTTAAGAGAAAAGGTCTGAAATGTTTCAAAGATCTAAATACAGCATAGGCTTGTTTTTCTATAGATGAATAATTTAACTCAGCACCTTAAATATTAGAGCTAAAAAACGCAATTGGTGCTTCAATGTTTTGATCATTCAACTGTGTTAAAACAGCTGCATATGATGTATCAGAAGAAAATGTGTATAATAGAAAAGATTTGAAAAAATCAGGAGTTGTTAAAGAGGGAACTTCAACAATAGCTTTTTTAATTAACTCAAAATAATTTCTTTCTTGCTTTCCCCATCTAAAGATTGAATCTTTCTTAATCATTGACTGTAGGATTAGGACAATTTGGGAGAAATCTGGAACAAATATTTTCACAAAATTAATTTGTCCTAAAAATGAAAATCTCTTGAATCCTATCACTGTCTATATGAATTCCTTTTTTAGAAATAATGAATCCCAAAAATTTACCTTCTGATAAGGCAAAATAACACTTTTTAGGATTAAGGGAAATTCCATATTTTCTGCGTCTTTCGAAAATGTTTTTTAAATGATTAATATGATTGTTCCTATGCTTAGAATAAACAGTAATGTCATCTAAGTATATAACAACCGAGCTATTGATTAATCCTTTGAAAGATATATCCATAGCATGCTAAAATGTGGCACCAGCATTAATCAGTCCAAAAGGCATTTTTTGATATGTGTATGCTCCCCATTTTGTCCTAAATGTTGTTTTTAATCTATCGTCAGGATGTACCATGATCTGATTATACCCTGAAAATCCCTCTAGAAAAGACATCAATTCGGACCTCGCAACTGATTGTAATATCTGTTCCATGGTGGGTAAGGGAAAATTATCTTTCTGACATGCTTTATTCAAGTTTCTAAATTCTATACAAATTCTAATGTCTCCATTCTTTTTTCTAACTGGAACCATGTTTGACACCCATTTCGAATGTCTAATAGGAAAAAAGACTTTAGCTTTGAGCATTTTATTCAGTTCAGATTTAATTTGACTTTCTAAATTTGGATGATTTTTTTTGAGTTTTTTTTGGATAGGTTTATCATTTGAGATCACAGGAATGGTATGATGAATTATGGAAGTGTCATATGTTTTAAGATCTGAATAATCCCATGCAAAGACCTCTTTATATTTTTTCAGTAATTTAATAAATGATATTATTTTTTCATTTTTTAGGCCAAGGCCTAAGTTGATGTTTTGAGATTTTTCTAGAGTACCAAGATTAATCAATTCAAACTTTAAAGTAGAACTTTGAGTTTTTGAATTGGTCACTTTTTTAAATCTATATTTCAAATCATTAAGGTCCTCCATTTTGACTACAGATTTGGGAATTGGATTATTGTTTGTTTTATCCTCAATCTATAAATCATGTTCATGTTCATCTAAGATTTGACCTTCATAAGCTCTGTCTGATGTAAGAAACTCTACTATATCTGCATCATCATTAAATACTCTCCAATTTGTTATATTGTTAGGAATGGATGGTCTAAAAATTAATTCAATCGAAAATCTATCTGGACTAAATTTTTTGGGTGGTATAAGTCTAGATGATAGATTAGCAAGTAAATCAGCATTCACATTTTGTAATCTAGGAATTGTAGAGATATTGAATGCTATAAAATAAGAAATATGATTTTGAGCTAAAGTTTGATAATGTTTCAAGTGTCTAGAAATACAATGAATCATATTTCTAATTTTTGAGATTGCAACAAGATGATGAGCTTAGTGGAAAGAAGTTGCCTTCACTAAGTGGGCACGCAGGCTATTTTTGGCGCAAGTCTATTTTTAGACATGTCGATCATGTTCTATGAGTTGCAGGATGCTATTTGTGGATGGTTGGTCAAGTCGGAAAAAACAGATGGACTTATATTTTTAGACATATTGGGCGGAATCTATTTTTAGATTGCCAGTCTAAAAATAGATATGTCGAATATTATTAGATCTTAATAATATTTGGACTATAAACATTATCTTATTCTCTTGGAGCACTTCAGTTAAGTGCATGGATGTGGCACATGAGTTGACAGAAGGAATTACGCTATTCCTGAGGGTTAAGTGGAGCTATTGCATGGATACTTTAGTTAGAACTCATATGATAGAGTTTGGTGGAGTTATTGAGGTAGTTGATGGAGTTGTGTTCAATTTAACTAAGTTAAACATAGTTGAGCTAGTTGTATCTAGTCTAACTGATTGATACACTAGTGAGAGTGGTGTGAATTAATTATTAACTCATTAATCAACTAAAGAATACATCAGTTAACTACAGTGCATGGACAGTTTCAGTGGAGACCAGTGAAGAGGTAGGTGAAAGAGCAGTGTGACTATCAGTTGTGACTATACTATTGCATGATTTGCAACACACAGTGGTTGGAGATGCCAATGAGGATTGTGTGAGCAAGGCTGGACCAATTCGAGTTCATTCAGAGCCATTCTTCAGCAGTGATTGCGCAGTAGAGGCAGGCTATCAGGTGGCAGAGATTGGAGCATGTGATTTGCTAGATCGGGCTTGATTAGTGTGTAGCAATTGGAGATTATACTGAGAGCTTGTGAGGAGCTTTGTATAATGATTGTTACATGATATCTATGACACACACACACACACACACAGAGATATATATATATATATATATATATATATCTATGACATATAATATATAGATATTTGGGGGTTTTTAGCTTTAAGCTTTCCCATAAAATACTGTGTTCATATGTGTGATTGTTTATGGATTTAATGTGCGCATGCGATTGTTTTTATTTACGCAATTAATGATCAATGGTAGAAGAGATTCTGTATTGTGCATGAAGTTAAAATAGTGTGTGATCAGGAGAATATCGGTGAATAATATATCAGTTATTCAAATTTCTACATGGTATCAGAGCAATATTGATCATTGGAGCAATTGCAAAACATTGAAGCGGTTGAGTTTTGTGCTGGTGGAATTCGAATTTGCAGTAGTGTTTTCTTGGTGTCGAAGTTGAGATGTATTTCAATGGATTGCGATTGGAGTATGCCCTTGAGGGCAGCTCAAATTATATTGCATGGAAGGACAGGATGGAGGCGGTGCTAGATGACAATGGGTTGAAGGAGTTCATAGATGCAGAAATTCCAAAACCTGCTTCTAGCGATGTTGCCGCACTTGACGCATGGCAAAAGAAGACAGCAAAGTGTCGAAGAATTCTGTTGGAAGGTGTAAAGGATCACATAGTGTCCAGCCTTCATGGTAAGGCTTCTCCATTCTTGATGTGGAAAGCATTGACAGACTTATTCCAAAGCAAGAGCGACCAGAGGAAGTTGGCGCTCAAGGATAAACTCGGGAACATAAAAATGGAGAAAGGTGACAGTATGCCCAAGTACCTCACGAAGTTCATCCAATGCAGGGATGAGCTGGGAAGTGTGGGGGTGACTGTTGATGATGAGGACTTGGTGAGCTTGGCTCTCCTTGGGCTTCCGAAGAGTTGGCATTCCTATCAGGACTCTGTCAATGGTCGAGAGAAATTGCCAGGATGGGAGCGACTTTGGTCGGATCTTGTGCAAGAGGAGATAAGGTGAAGTACCAGGGACGGATCTTCATCAAAGAACTCTGATGAAGAGAATTGTGCTTTGGCTGCCAAAGCAAAGAAGGGGAAGAGCAAGAAAGCTTCTCATTCCGGTGCGAAAGGCAAGAAGTAAGACATGTCCAAGGTGAAGTGCTTTCACTGTCACCAACACGGACATTATGCCACAAATTGTCCGCAGAAGAAGAAAAATAAGCAGGCTGCTGGATCTGCAGCTGGAGAGGCCTTAGCCTCACAGTTTGAGCTGGATTTTTCACTGATTGCATGCTTGGTCTCAAGTGTGGCGGGATCAGTGTGGTTTCTGGACAGTGGTGCGTCTTTTCACATGACAGGAGATCGAGATTTGTTTACTGATCTGGATGAGAAAGATCTTGGAGTGCACATCGATATGGGTGATGATGGTAGATACAGTGCGACCGGTATCGGTACCATTTCCTTTGAGAGGGAGTCTGGTAAACCCTTCGTATTGAAGGAAGTGATGCATGTTCCAGGATTGAAGAAGAATCTTATCTCTGTGGCGATGTTAGAAGACAAGGGATATGATGTTGTCTTTAGCGAGGGAAAGGCTTTCCTACATAGTAAGGCAACTGGTGAGACCCGGAGGATAGGGGTTCGAGTTAAGAACCTTTATCAATTGCAGGTAGATGGCTGCGCAGCAATGGCAGGCAAGGCAGAAGGAGTGGTGAGCCGGGATGATGGTGAGTTGTGGCACCGGAGATTGGGCCACCTTCACCATGGAGCTTTGAATATACTGCAACAGATTTCTACTGGGCTTCCTAAGGGTACTCTTGCGCAGTCAGATCAGTGCAAGGGATGTACCTTGGGAAAATTTGTGAAAGCCACCTTTCACGAGAAGGATAGTCGCGCCATGATGATCCTTGAGAGAATTCACACAGACGTGTGTGGACCTTTCTCAGTAGCTTCGACAACAAAGCACAGGTATTATGTGATATTTGTTGATGATTTTTCTCGTAAGTGCTGGATCTTCTTCATGCAGAAGAAGAGCGAGACATACTCAAAGTTCTGTGAGTTCAAGGCATTGGTTGAGAAAGAATCGGGGAAGCAGGTGAAGGCTCTTAGGAGTGACAATGGTGGTGAATTCATCTCTGGTGAATTCAAGGACTTTTGCAGTGCAGAAGGAATTCAAAGAGAGCTCATACCACCTCATAACCCACAGTAGAATGGGGTTGCTGAGCGGAAGAACAGAACGATCGTGGGTGCTACACGGGCGATGTTGCATGATCAGGGCCTTCCCATACACTTGTGGGATGAGGCATGCAATACTGTAGTATATGTGCAGAACCTTTGTCCTCACAGGATACTTAGCATGAGTACACCCGAGGAGGCATTTTCTAGTAAGAAGCCTGATATTTCCCATTTGAGGATTTTTGGTTCACCTGTTTACATTCATGTGACGAAGGATGCCAAGAAGAAGCTGGATACGACCGCAGAGGTTGGGATATTTTTGGGGTACACTGATACACCCCAAAACTATCGTGTGTATTTTCCAGACAATCGCAAGACTGTTGTGCGACAGGATATCAAATTTCATGAGGAGAAAGCCATGAAGTGTTCACTTGAGAGGGAGCCACACTTGCATGCAGATGAAGAGCTATTAGTTCCTAAAGATGAGCCTCAGGATGTGGATCAGCCACAAGAGGAGGTTCATGGAGTGGAAGAGACCACTCATGCAGCACCAACCATCAGAGGGCGGAAGCGCACTACAGAAGCTGAGAGACTGGCTAAAGATGCAGAGAGGATTTTAGGAGCACCTACATCATAGCACAGACAGAGACAATCACCTGACCGGTACACTGGATACATGGCTCTTATGAGCAAGTGTATCGTGATAGAGCCATCCTCTTTCGCAGAAGCTGTGGAGGATCCCGCATGGGTAGATGCCATGGTGGAAGAGTATGATTTGATTGTCAGAAACAGTGCATGGGAGATTGTCCCAAGGCTAGAAGGGAAATCAGTGGTGGCTTCGAGATGGATCTACAAAGTGAACCAAGCAGCTGACGGGAGTTTGGAGAAGTATAAGGCAATATTTGTTGCCCAAGGCTTCTCATAGATTGAGGGGATCGATTATGAGGAAACCTTTGCACTTGTTGCAAGGTATTCTTCCATACAGATGATTCTTGCTCTCTCAGCGCAGATGGGGTGGAACATTCATCAGATGGATGTGAAGACTGTGTTCCTCAATGGAGTGATTGAGGAGGAGGTGTACATAGAGTAGCCTGAAGGTTTCGAGATCTTCAACAACGAGTCGCATTTGTGCAGGCTCAAGAGAGTGTTGTATGGGTTGAAACAAGCACCTCGTGCTTGGTACACAAGGATAGACAGTTATTTCACCGGACTTGGATTCTCCAAGAGTGAGGCAGATCCGAACCTATACTAGATTGTGGTGGACGGTAAGTTGCTAATCACTGTTCTTTATGTAGATGATTTTATTTTGACTGGTGATGAACTGTTGATACACTCATGCAAGGTTGATCTTGCAAAGGAGTTTGAGATGAAGGACTTGGGCCTCCTTCATTATTTCCTGGGATTGGAAATTTGGCAGTGCAGTGATGGATTGTTTGTGTCTCAAGGCAAGTATGCTCGAGAGATACTGGAGAATTTAAACATGCATGGCTACAAGCCTATCAAAACTCCTCTTCCTAGTGGATGGAGGAAAGAGGATGCTACGTCGGCAGAGGTAATGGATGTTGTTAGCCCCCTATAAATTTCTTGACAAGCAAGCAGGGGGATAAATTGTTTTTTGGATCCTTCAAGGAATGCATTTTTCCTTAAATACACATCATCCTTGGAAGCCTCCTCTTACCCTCTTCCCTTTGGTAAAATTCCACTACTGTTTCTAAGTAAAAAAGCCTCACTGATTATAAAAAAAAATTGTTCAAGGAGGCATTCATCTGTCCTTGTACCCCTGCAGAATGTCCCATTTTAACCCTTTTTACCCTTTGACAAAGTCCCCCTTTTTACCCCAGAAATCCCTCCCAAAATCCCCTAAATCACCCATTTCCCCTTTAAATCCTACACACACCCCTTGTCTGGTATAATTCCCCCATTTTTACTCTATTGCTACCCCCTTCTGGCCTCAAAATTACATTAAAATGGGCTAAAAAACCCACATTATACACATTTCAGGTTCAGCTCCTTTCGGCAAAGCCCCATAAACTGTTTCCTCACGTGACCTGGACGCTAGAACCAAGCGCTAGCTCAGAAAGTGCTTATTGCATTTGGATATCAGGAGCGCTATCAACCATCGATCTGTACAGATCGGACGGTCTTCACAAACTCCATAGCATCCGTGCCCCCCCCCCCCATTCACCCCTCCGAACGCATATCCACCATCGATCTGATCTGCAGATCGACAGTCCATTTTTCACCTGCCCCGGTCGTCCCCGCGCCAAAGCACTGTTCAAAACTGCTGGTTTCCATCGCACCGCTTTTGGAGGGCTGACTATATTTTTCGTTTCAGAGCAATTCCATTCACCACATGACGTGTGGCTCCATGCACTATTGAAAAATTGCCTCCCATCATGCATTAACAGTCGACCGTGGACCTGGCGCGATATGCGCGTACACCATCCGATCTGAGGCTATCCATCCAATGGTGCTCGTGCCACAAATATTCTCGGGAGTTAATCCAAGGCAAAGGGACCCCTGGCCTAGCATCTGTCACCCTCTGACGCGTTCTCAACCGTCGATCTCCTCCTGAGATTGGACGGTCTAGATTTAATTTACACCCCGCCATTAACCTGGTCTCGCCACGTCACCATTCCACGTGTGTTCATATATTTTCGTCGCATTTCCATCCGGCACCTTTGTATTTCATTCAAAGGTCAAAATTTTGAATGTCCGCATTCAAATTTTGCTACACTCCACCAACTTTCACCAATCCATTTGTTTATTTTTTTCGCCATTTTACATTCTTACCCACTGTTTCCACCATGCTGCACCACCATTCCGCAAGCCTTCCACTGTATCCATCCCCCCCCCAGCATGAATTTCTTAACGATTTTGTGCGTTTAGCAGGATTACAACCAAGCGGAAAATGACATGATTTATGGTCATTGTTCTAGTGACATTGAGCGTAGAGAAGGCCATTATCTGAGGCTAATATTGCAGGAAGAGGTTTGGGAAGGTTTCTGCAGGAAATTTTTCATCAAAGTACGGTGCTCGACACTGTCAAACCTCCCCAGCACCATTAAAACTCAAATTTTTCACAGTCAAAGGCAATCATGGAGCAGCAAATAATATTAGTGAGAAAGCAGAGAACTTAAGGCTTATAATTGCATATTTTGAGCCATAATCTAATAACTTAAAAGAAAAATATCAAAATGAAGACCTCATGAGTCACAAAGAAGGCCTAGGGCACACAAAATGATATATATCAGTGTCACCATCAGTAGAATGTTCCTACCAGTGAAAGGACGAAGTGTCCATACTGTTTCCATACTATACCATGTTCCTGAAGAAATTTCAGCCCTGACAACAATCCTCTACTATCAGAAGCATTTGTTACACAATATGGCAGATCCAAGCATCATTATTCTACCTTATGTTTTTTCACCAGAGTGTTGCAGTGGCGCTACAACAAAGTACATCAAAGTCATACCTGGAGTAAATTGCAGCCTGACGAAGACCATTGTTTCATCCAAAGAGTACTGAAGATAAATGCCCTGAATTTAAAACAGAATGGGGCCTCGGCCCTCTTCCTCTCCTGAGTTTTAATACTACATTTATTTTTTCACCTACCTCCTCAGCCTTCTTTTTAGCTATAAAATTCATGAAGAAACTCATTGTAAAGATTGTTGATCGGATATCTGTGAATTACAAGTTGTTTCTCTTGAGACATGTTCTCTGTGTAAAGTTGTAAGATAGGCTGAGGAAGATGTTTTCAGACTGAATATCAAGATATTGGTGATGTTGTACTTGAATGGTGTTGCTCTTTAATATGAAAAGCACATTTCTTTGGATCATGATTTAAAGCAGCGGTGATGTTTTTCTGTCTTTGTCTATGTTTTTACTTTTTAGTTCATTACATTTCATTTCTTCTGGCACGCATCAGAAATCTGGCATAGGATTTACCCTTGTTAGGTACCCTATGTTTCTACTCTCCATGCCTTCAATTTTTTCTGCTATATGTGTTATCTGAGGATTGATTTCAAGCTAATTTAACCAGTGTAGTGGTCAAATATACTGCTAGCTGATGTGTGAATTAATGAATCTATTCTTAGATGTTCTTGTTAGGCTTTAATTGAATGAATTTGGATATTGGGAGTCTATAACTATGTCTCTGTCTCACTAGGATCCTTTTCAATTAATTGAACCTTTCTAAGATCCCTTAAGCTGGATGCCAAAGCATTGAGATTTCAAAGTCTCTCTCTGATATTAGGTTTTCACCTTTGTGTTTAAATATTTCATGTTTCCTTGTTTGAAGAGTTAACCTTTTAGGTATTGGATCATAGGTTGTCCAATGGTGTGTCCTGTCCCTGGATCTGATTCCTGAAAGGTCACCTCATAGGTTTCCTTACTTTCACCTTCTTTCTTGCCTTTCACACGACACGATCATCTTTAAGATCCAATGCTTTAGATGACTAGCCCAATTGAAAGCCTGCATATTGAATAGAAATTAAACCCTTTCCTAACTCCATTTCCCAATGGTCTTTAATTTTCTCTGAATCATCCCTCCTTGTCCTAAAATCCTCTTTGCTCATCCTTGTCTTATATTGAACCCTTCTTTCCTGATTCCCAACAACCAAACATAAATCAAACAAATCCCATGCCTATAGCTAGCCTAACATCTTAACTTTTGAGCTTCAAAAACATAAAACCTTTGCTTATATAGAGAGATCCCTCTCTGGACCCAGGAGGGCTAGATCCTCAAGTCTGAAAGTGGTTTTATGTTGTCTCATCTTTTGCTATTGCCAATCTTTCCAAAACATGGGAACCCCAACATAATGGCGACTCCACTGGGGAGCTTCTGAGTATTTACCATCTTACCACATCACAGCAGCCTCAGAAACCTATAATCTCTGGTTAGGTTGGCAGTTAAACACTCCTATTCACAAATCAACTTCTATACCACTTGTTGTTTTTTCTCCCACACTCTTAGACATAGTCTAGAAAGGGCCGGACAGCCTCCGGATCTCATCCTCTTTCAGAGGTGAAATATCTGGTAAATGCCCTCCCAGTCCATATTTGGTTAGAGTTTGCTGTGTTTTAAGGATTTCCCTAAAAATAACATTACATAAGCACTGTGGTGGACAATGTACCTCCTAGAAACATCCTAAACCTTCCACCTGGTGAATTCATAGTTCCTAAACGATTAAAAGACTCCACTGGTGATCAGTAGGCCTGTTGATTATCTTGGTTCACATAAGACTCCACTGAGAGACCAGATCCCATTACAACATTAGCCATAATAGAAGTAACACGTAGGGTTAAGCTACGTTGTTGGAAAACAACATTCTGGCTTCAAGAACCATTCACACAAGATATTATCCTAACCCAAACCTACCTGAAATAGTTGACAACCCTAAGATCATCCTCTAGAGATCTCCTACACCTAAAAGACAAACTATTTATAGCCACATCCATAGAGCTAACTTTGCACCAGAGGACTTTACAGCTCTATCAGACCCACTTTTTGACCTAGACTCTCAAAATAGTGTACCTAGAACTATGTCATTCAGTGTCCTAGACCAACCAGACCTTGATTTTCCTAGTTCATGACCTCAAAGTGGTAAACACATTAGGGACAGAGAGACCCCTCCATCTACACCTCCTAATATTCACTTCATTCAAAACTTGGGGCTTTTCCATCCTAAATTTTCTCAACAGACTTCTGCTGGTCCTAGTATCCCTGCCATCCACATACCAGCTGCTCAAGGTAACCCTTTACCTCCCCAGAACACCATCATGGCAGCCTGTTATGCACCTCTGGTTTCACCCCAGCCTCTAGTACCCATACCCAATGACTACCAATCAAAATTCCCACACTTCACTGCAAAAGAGTCTACCACAGCTCAACACCATGTGGACAGGATGGAAGATTCTTTTGATTACATGGATATAGATGATGATATAGTCAAAATGAGAATCTTTGCCCAGAGCTTAGGGGGTGATGTGAATAAATGGTTTAAAGGCCTACCTCCTAATAGTATCCAAGACCTTCCTGCTTTATATCAGACCTTCATAAACAAATGGGAAGTTAAGACCACCCCTCTCCAAATCTTATCAGAATACAAGAACTTGAAAAGAAACGTAGGAGAGAGTGTCCATGACTACTCTACAAGGTTTAATAGCATTTATAACGCTCTTCCTCCACATATGAAACCTCCCCAAGGTATGGCTTTAGTAAAATATCCGGAAGGCTTTGATGCTGATATGGCCTACCAGCTTAGGGAGAGGGAGTACAACACACTGGAAGACATGAAAAAAGGAGCAGTAAGTGTAGAGGCTAACCTAATTGAGAAAAAAGCAATATTGAGAGCTGAGAAGAGGGTGACATATAGAGATGACACTGTAGCTTCCACATCTGATCCCAATTATGACCGTCTGTCTAAAAACATGGAAAAGCTACAACAAATGATGGAAAAGATGGTTTTCATAGTTAGTAACCAAAACATAAGTCAAAATCATAACCAGAATCAGAACTTTAGAAGAAACAACACCACTCCCAACAGACAAAGAGAATCAGATCAACAAATTATTCCCCCATTTCAAGAGAACTTTCTCGATGAAGATGAGGGAATCATAGAAGAGTCTGAGGGAACCACAATAAACATGTTTGAAATAGAAAACTCAATCCAAAGATGTTCCACAGAGGAAGATCAGCCCTCATCCTCATACTGGGATGAGGAAAGGTTAGAATCTGAGGATTACAATCTAGGATTTGAAAATGCCATTATGCAAGTCAGAGAACAGTATGAAATTAGAAGAAAAAAGAGCCTAGACACTTCCAAATCAAAGGCTTCTGAGGTTACCATCAAGAAAAGGCCTGAGAAAACTTCTAAAGTAACTGCTGAAAGTAACAAATCAGCAGCTGAGAGTTCTAGGAAGAACAAAGAAAAAGACAACCAAAATGCTGATAAACAAAGTCAACCAACTAGAAACACTAGCACTGCAGTTAGTGCTCCTGATAAAACAGTTCCTAATCCTGTACATAGTGAGAATCAGACCACTGATTCAAACACTAAGGTGGTGACTAACAAAACAGATTTGAACATTCCAAAGATTCATTCCACTTTCAATTTGGAGAGTGAGATTGCAAAAATTAAAATCTTTGTCCCACTCTCTGAGCTGGACACTCAGGATGTATATAAAGGCCAAATTTTGAAAGCTTTAAATATAGGGGAAAACAGTGACACTTTCAATTTGAGTGATGATCAACCAGCCCTTTTGTTTGGTCCAAAGATAGAAGGAAAGTTTCAAGATGGGGTAGTGCCACCTTTTTATATCAGTCTCAATATCCATGACAAGATCCTTCACAATGCAATCCATGACTCTGGGGCATTACACAACCTAATGCCGAAGGTAGTTATGGAAAATTTAGGCCTAGAGATAACTCGCCCTTATAAAGATTTATATTCATTTGACTCTAGCAGAGTAAAATTCCTGGGCCTAATCAAAGACTTATGTGTAAACCATACCCAGATCCCTGAAAAATGTATGGTTATGGATGTTGTGGTGGCAGATGTGCCACCTAAGTATGGCATGTTACTGTCAAGGTCATGGGGAGCCAAGCTGCAAGGTACAATGTATATGGATGGGGCATATGCCATAATCCCTGTCTTTAGCCAACTTAGAAGAAAATATAGAGAGGCACAAATGAAATTCCTGGTTAGCAGCCCTGAAAAGCCTGAAAATTCTCCTCTATATTCTGTGCACACAGATCTGGACTCCTTTATCTTGTGCAACGATGAATCCTTGGGAGAGCCAGAATCAGAAAGAAGAGATACAGACAAAGGGGTTGAGACCATAGATTTTAACATAATTCCTACTCTAGACTCAGAGGAGAATGATGTAGAAAACTTTGGACAGTGCACTAAAACAGAAACTCAGAGTGAACAAGAAATAGAATGCAGTCAACTGATTAGTCACCCTCCACAAGCCCATGCACCACACCAAGAATGAAACGATGTTAAGCCTGAGAGAGAACCTTTATGGGAAATGAATTTCGATGGGTCATGCACCAAGGGAAATGCAGGAGCAGGAGTGTGGGTACATAACACAGAGAGTGACTACGCAGAGAGCCATGCATGTAACCTGCACTTCAAATGTACAAATAATATTGCAGAGTATGAGGCTCTTATCCTAGGTTTGAATCTGTTGAAAAAATTAGGAGCCCGTAGGATAGCTATGCATGGAGACTCTGAGTTGATTATAAAACAAGTGAATGGTGAATACACAGTGAAACACCCTAGGTTGAGAGCGTACATGAATGACGCTATGGATTGATTGAAAACCTTTGTAGAATACGAACTGGTGTTTGTCCCTAGGAGTCGGAACACAATTGCAAATGGATTAGCCTGCATGTATAGTTCATATCACAAGCCTCCCAGCGACCAAAAAATCATCATTCAAACCAAATTTAGACCTGCAGTGCCGGACAATGAAAAATATTGGCAAGTATTTGAGGGTGATAAATAGATTGAGGATTTCCTGATAGGCAGGAACGAGTTTGAATTTTCCAATTCAGACTCTAAATCTGATGATAGCCGCCTAAGTGAAGAACCCTCAGACGAGGAAGAAACACCCTGTAACATAGAAATAAAAACTTTGAATGAACAGATTGGAAATCCAAACGGAAAATGTGAAAACGCAGATAGTGAGGAAGTATAGGTGCTGCAAGCCAAAGATAAGAACATACCTTGAGGTCTGGCACCTTTAGAATACCTTTTTGACTTCGATGATGTAGAAAAATGGCCCACTTTAGAACACGCAGAAGCTAATGTAGAGGAATGAAACATAGGCACTGAAGGTAAGCCCAAGATGATTAAATTGGCTAAGTCCCTGCCTGCAAAAATGAAAAAGAAATACATTGACCTATTCAAGGAATTCATTGATGTGTTTTCCTGGAGCTATGAGGACTTAAAGGCCTATGACATAAACATTATACAACACAAGATACCTATGAAAGAAAATCAGAAGCCCTTCAGATAGAAAATCTGTAGAATAAACCCAAAAAAATTGCCTGCAGTTGAAAAGGAGATCAAAAATATGTACGAGGCAGGCATAATAGTTCCTATGAGGTTCTCTGATTGGGTCTCAAACCTAGTGGTTGTCAGAAAGAAAACAGGAGAGATTAGACTGTGCATAGATTTCATGAACCTTAACAGAGCCTCACTCAAAGACAATTACCCTTTGCCAAAAATGGAACACATTCTTCAGATGGTAGTAGGCTCAAAAAGGATCTCCCTATTAGATGGTTTTTCAGGTTATAACCAAGTTTTAGTACTCCCAGAAGACCAACTCAAGACAGCTTTTACCACTCCATGGGGCACTTTTATGTATGTAAAAATTCCCTTTGGACTGATGAACGCTGGTGCAACCTTCCAACGAGCAATGGACATAGCCTTTTCAGATGAAATATGACACTTCATTATCATCTATCTGGATGACATAACCGTCTTTTCCAAGACTAAAGAAGAACACCTAAAGCATCTGAGAAGAGTGTTTGAAAAATGTAGAAGGTTTGGTCTATCATTGAAGCCCAAAAAGATTGTATTTGGGCTGTAAGAAGGTAAGCTTCTTGGCCACATCATATCCAAGAAGGGGATTAGGATAGACCCACAAAGAGTTGAGGGAATACTACAAATCACACACCTGAGAAACATCAAAGAGTTATAGTCCTTCATTGGGAAAATCAACTTCTTAAGAAGGTTTATTCCCAATTTAGCTGAACACCTCAGGAATATGACTAACATGTTAAAGAAAGGTGTAGGAGTTAAGTGGACTGTTGAAGCTAGGAAATCTTTTGAATTAGTTAAACTTGCACTCACCCGGACTCCTGTCCTAATCAGTGCTGATTTCTCAAAGGATTTTCTGATTTTTTCATTTTCCTCCGAGCATACAGTAGCTGCAATTCTGCTGCAGAAAAATCCAGAGGGAATGGAACAACCCATTTCTTTCTTCAGCAAAGCTCTGATGGATGCACCCTTGAAATACAGCATAATGGAAAAACAGGCCTATGCCTTGGTTAAGGCCTTGAAAGAATTTAGGGTGTACATAATGCATTCCCACACCATAGCCTAAATGCCAAACATAGTGGTTAAAGACATATTTTCCCAAGACCGAGATGGGAAGAGGGGCAAATGGATTGCTGTGATCTTAGAATATGACCTTGAGATAAAACCCACAAAACTGATCAACAGTCAGTGCTTAGCTCAACTAATGGCTCAATCAAATTTACAAGCCCTTGACATAAACATGGTAGATGCCTTGGATGAGCAGGAAGGATTTCCTGAGCCCACTGTTGAGGAGAAGTTTCAGAACTCTCCTTGGCATTCTGACATTTTGTATGTGCTCACAGACCTCAATGCTCCTCCTGAACTATCAAAGACTAAGGCTAGATTCCTAAAGCTAAAAGCCAGAAACTATTGCATTCTGAATGAATGTTTATAATGGAAAAATACAAATGGCCTATTGCTTAAATGTTTACATAAAACTGAAGCTGAGAGGATTAAACAGGAGTTCCATGCAGGAGAATGTGGAGGCCACCTGAGCTGGAAATCCACTGCTAACAAAATACTCAGAGCTGGATATTATTGGCTTACACTTTTCAATGAAATCCATAAGATGATAATTTACTGCCATAAATGCCAGATTTTTTAAGGAAAAAGGAAGATCCTACCTCTCCTTTTACAGCCCATCACTGTTGAGGGTCCCTTTATGCAATGGGGCCTAGATTTCATAGGAGAAATACACCCTGCTTCTTCTGCACAACACAAGTGAATCCTTACAGCCACAGACTACTTTACAAAGTGGATAGAGGCCATACCTGCTAGGAATTCCACATATTCTGTCATCATTAGGTTCCTATAAGACCACATCCTCTCTCGGTTTGGTTTCCCAAGAAAAATAATCACTGATAATGCTGTTGCTTTTGGATCCAATAAAATGGTTGATTTTTGTCACAGGTATCAAATAACACTCGGTCATTCAACTTCTTATTACCCATAAGGTAATGGGTTATTTGAATCATCAAACAAGAGCTTGTTTACCATCATAAAAAATTTGATGGAAGAAAACAAAAAGTCATGGCATAACAAGTTAGTGAATGCTTTATGGGCTGATAGGCTTACAACAAAGTAATCTATTGGCATGTCACCGTACCAGCTTTTCTATGGAATAGAAGCAATGTTTCCTACCAGCCTTGGAGTACCAGTGATTAAACTTGTCCAAGAAATTCAGACAGAAGAATACATCATGGTAAGGAGGATAAACCAAACAATTCATCTCCAGCAAACAAGGGAAGAGGTATATAACAGAGCTGCGAAAGTTCAGGAAAATATAAAGAAGTTGTTTGACAGAAGAACCAAAGCTTCTGACTTCAAAATTGGAGATAAAGTTTTGAAGTGGGACTCAAGGAGAGAGCACAAAGGAAAGCACGGAAAGTTCGACAGTTTGTGGCAAATTCCATACATCATCTAGGCCACTGTGGGTCCAAATGCCTTTTTTCTACAAGAACTAGATGGCACAGAGCTGTTTGGGGGTCCTGTCAATGGCAGGATGCTAAAAAACTACTTCTGCTAATTTCCAATTTCCAGTTTCCATTTCCATTGTAAATACCATTACTGTGTTATGTTTTCAAGAAAAATAAAAAATGTTCCAAAAAACAGAGAGAAAGGAGAGGTTCAGACATGCTAAAAACACAAACCTCAGAAATGCAAAGGATTGGCTCTAATATGATCAAAACCTGAGCCAAAGAGGTAAAACAACTGGTCCTAACATGTCCAAAATCTGAACCAACAACTAAGGAAGAAGATCAACTCTAACAAGCCCAAAACCAGAGCTGCAATGAAGAAGAGAAAGTGACTCTAACAAGCTCAAAACTTGAGTCACAAAGAGAAGAAGTACGCTTCAAAAATTCAGATTTCAAGCCTTCAAGATTTTTTTTTTTTTTTTTCAGTTTTCTGCAAGTTTCTGTCCATGTGCAAATGTCTTTATGCCTTAAATCCACAGCAAACTAGACTGTCTAATCCTAGTTTGACTATTTTTAAATTTCTGTTGTAGAATGTAGAGAAGAAATCTGCTAGACAGTTTAATCCCAGCAGGTGTTAGATTAGGTAGAGAAACATATGAGGCCAACAATTTAATCTGGTCTCATGTAGAAATAGAATAGGCTTATTTTCTTGTTTGTAAAAAATAAATGATGTAAAGGGTCTGCTAGTCCAAATGCACCCTGGAAGAAAAAATGTTAGGACTATAGTCTGGGTAGGTAGATTCTGTGGGATTGTTTCTACTGATCTATCATGATCGTGGCAGCTGAAAATCAAAGAAGGAAGATGGCTCAAAGATCAGGCATATGGCATACCTCAAAGATCATTTCTGAATTCTTGAATCCTTCAAGAAGAAGCCATCCCCATGTGGAGCCACTGTTAGCCCCCTATAAATTTCTTGACAAGCAAGCAGGGGGATAAATTGTTTTTTGGAGCCTTCAAGGAATGCATTTTTCCTTAAATACACATCATCCTTGGAAGCCTCCTCTTACCCTCTACCCTTTGGTAAAATTCCACCGTTGTTTCTAAGTCAAAAAGCCTCACTGATTGTAAAAAGAAATTGTTTAAGGAGGCATTCATTTGTCCTTGTACCCCTGCAAAATGTCCCATTTTAACCCTTTTCCCCTTTGACAAAGTCCCCATTTGTACCCCAGAAATCCCTCCCAAAATCCCCTAAATCACCCATTTCCCCTTTAAATCCTACACACACCCCTTGTCTGGTCTAATTCCCCCATTTTTCCTCTATCACTACCCCCTTCTGGCCTCAAAATTACATTAAAATGGGCCAAAAAACCCACATTCTACACATTTCAGGTTCAGCCCCTTTTGACTCAGCCCCATAAACCATTTCCTCACCTGACCCAGACGCTAGAACCAAGCGCTAGCTCGGAAAGCACTTATTGCATTTGGATATCGAGAGTGCTATCAACCGTCGATCTGTACAGATCGGACGGTATTCACAAACTCCATAGCATCTGTGCCCCCCCCCCGCCCCCTGTTCACCCTTCCGATTGCATATCCACCATCGATCTGATCTACAGATCGACGGTACATTTTTCACCCGCCCCGGTGGTCCCCGTGCCAAAGCACTATTCAAAACCATTGGTTTCCATTGCACTGCTTTTGGAGGGAAGGCTATATTTTTTCGTTTCGGAGCGATGACATTCACCGCATGACGCGTGGCTCCGCGCACTATTGAAAAAACGCCTCCCATTGTGCATTAACGGTTGACCGTGGACCCAGCGTGATATGCGCGTACACCGTCTGATCTGAAGCTGTCCATCCAACGGTGCTCGCGCCACAAAGATGCTTGGGAGTTAATCCAAGGCAAAGTTACCCCTGGCCCACCATCTGTCACCCTCTGACGCGTTCTCAACCATCGATCCCCTCCTGAGATCGAACGGTCTGGATTTAATTTACACCCTGCCATTGACCCAGTCCCGCCGCGTCACCATTCCACGTGTGTTCATATATTTTTGTCACATTTCCGTCACCTTTGTATTTCATTCAAAGGTCAAAATGTCAAATGTCCTCATTCAAATTTTGCTGCACTCCGCCAACTTTCACCAATCCATTTCTCTGTTTTTTCCACCATTTTACGTTCTTACCCACTGTTTCCACCATGGTGTGCCACCATTCCACAAGCCTTCCACTGCATCCATCCCCCCCTAGCATGGATTTCTTAACGATTTTGTGTGTTTTTCAGGATTACAACCAAGCGGAAAATGCCATGATTTATGGTCACTGTTCCAGTGACATTGAGCGCAGAGAAGGCCATTGTCCGAGGCTAATATTGCAGGAAGAGGTTTGGGAAGATTTCTGCAGGAAATTTTTCATCAAAGTATGGTGCTCGAAACTGTCAAACCTCTCCAGCACCATTAAAAATCGAAGTTTTCGCAGTCAGAGGCAATAATGGAGCGGCAAAGAATATTAGTGAGAACAGAGAACTTAAGGCCTGTAATTGCAGATTTTGAGCCATAATCCAATAACTTAAAAGCAAAATATCAAACTGAAGACCTCATGAGTCACACAAAAGGCCTAGGGCACAAAAAATGATATATATCAGTGTCACCATCAGCAAAATGTTCCTACCGGTGAAAGACGAAGTGTCCACACTGTTTCCATACTATACCGTGTTCCTAAAGAAATTTCAGCCTTGACAACAGTCCTATTCTATCAGAAGCATTTGTTACACAATATGACAGACCCAAGCATCATTATTCTACCTTCTATTTATTCACCAGAGTGTTGCAGTGGCGCTATAGCAAAGTACGTCAAAGTCATACCTGGAGTAAATTGCAGCCCGACGAAGACCATTGTTTCATCCAAAGAGTACTGAAGATAAATGCCCTGAATTTAAAACATAATGGGGCCTCGGCCCTCTTCCTCTCCTAAGTTTTAATGCTACATTTATTTTTCACCTACCTCCTCTGCCTCTTTTTCAGCTACAAAATTCATGAAGAAACTCATTGTAAAGGTTGTTGATCAGATATCTGTGAATTGCAAGCTATTTCTCTTGAGACATGTTCTCTGTGTAAAGTTGTAAGATAGGTTGAGGAAGATGTTTTCAGTCTGAATATCAAGCTATTGGTGATGTTGTACTTGACTAGTGTTGCTCTTTAATATGACAAGCACATTTCTTTGGATCCTGATTTAAAGCAACGGTGATGTTTTTCTGTCTTTGTGTATGTTTTTCCTTTTTAGTTCATTACATTTCATTTCTTCTGGCACGCATCAGAAATCTGGCATAGGATTTACCCTTGTTAGGTACCCTATGTTTCTGCTCTACCTACCTTCAATTTTTTTTGCTATATGTGTTATCTGAGGATTGATTTCAAGCTAATTTAACCACATTAGTGGTCAAATATACTGCTAGCTGATGTGTGAATTAATGAATCTGTTCTTAGATGTTCTTGTTAGGCTTTAATTGAATGAATTGGGATACTGGGAGTCTAGAACTCTGTCTCTGTCTCACTAGGATCCTTTTCAATTAATTGAACCTTTCTAAGATCCCCTAAGTTGGATGCCAAAGCATTGAGAGTTCAAAGTCTCTCTCTGATCTCAGGTTTTCACCTTTGTGTTTAAATATTTCATGTTTCCTTGTCTAAAGAGTTAACCTTTTAGGTCTTGGATCACAGGTTTTCCAATTGCGTGTGTTGTCCCTAGATCTGATTCCTAAAAGGTCACCTCGGAGGTTTCCTTGCTTTCACCTTCTTTCTTTCCTTTCACACCACATGATCATCTTTAAGATCCAATGCTTTAGATGACTAGCCCAACTGAAAGCCTGCATATTGAATAGCAAGTAAACCCTTTCCTGACTCCATTTCCCAATGGTCTTGAATGTTCTCTGAATCATCCCTCCTTGGACTAAAATCCTCTTTTCTCATCCTTTTCTTATATTGAACCCTTCTTTCCTGATTCAGAACAACCAAACATAATTCAAACAAATCTTGTGCCTATAACTAGCCTAACATCTTAACTTTGGAGCTTCAAAGACATAAAACCTTTGCTTATATAGAGAGATCCCTCTATAGACCCAGGAGGGCTATATCCTGAGGTCTGAAAGTGGTTTGATGTTGTCTCATCTTTTGGTATTGCCAATATTTCCAAAACATGGGAACCTCGACAGATGCCACTGTTTACCGACAGTTGGTGGGGTCACTTATGTATCTGGTTAATACACAACCCGACATATGCTATGCTGTTAACCAGCTTTCACAAGTTATGGTTAAGCCTACCAAGCTCTACTGGAAGGCAGGCAAGCAAGTATTTAGATATCTCAGAGGCACATAGGGATATGGATTATGGTATAGATAGTCGAATGAGGTGAAGCTATGTGGCTTCATGGATGTAGATTGGGCAGGGAGCCCAACAGACAGAAAGAGCACATCTGGAGGTATTTTTAGTATCGGTTCGACAGTAGTTTCTTCGTACAGCAGGAAGCAGAGATCCATGGCACTAAGTTCAGCAGAGGCCGAGTATATGGCAGCGAGTTTGGCTGCATGTGAGGCTATATGGATGAGGAAGATCCTAGTCAGGTTGTTCGGTTCATACTTAGATCCTATTGTGATATATTTTAATAATCAGAGTTGCATCAAACTCTCGGTTAATCTAGTATTTCATGATAGATCTAAACACATTGACATAGGATATCATCATATCAGAGATTGTGTGCAACGGAAGATCATGTTACTTTCATACATTCCCACGGAGGATCAGGATGCTGATATCTTGACGAAGGTGCTCACCAGAAGAAAATTTGAATACCACAGGGGCAGGATAGGGGTGGAAGATAATAATTATCTTGTAGAGAGGGAGTGTTGATATTGCAACAAGATGATGAGCTTAGTGGAAAGAAGTCACCTTCACTAAGTGGGCCCGCAGGCTATTTTTCGCGCAAGTCTATTTTTAGACATGTCGATCATGTTCTATGAGTTGCAGGATGCTATTTGTGGATGGTTGGTCAAGTCGGAAAAATAATATGGACTTCTATTTTTAGACATATTGGGCGGAATCTATTTTTAGATTTCCAGTCTAAAAATAGATATGTCGAATATTATTAGCTCTTAATAATATTTGGACTATAAACATTATCTTATTCTCTTCGATCACTTTAGTTAAGTGCACAGATCTGGAATAGGAGCTGACAGAAGGAATTACGCTATTCCTGAGGGTTAAGTGGAGTTATTGCATGGATACTTCAGTTAGAACTCATGTGACAGAGTTTGGTGGAGTTATTGAGCTAGTTGATGGAGTTGTGTTCAGTTTAACTGAGTTAAACATAGTTGAGCTAGTTGTATCTAGTCTAAATGATTGATACACTAGTGAGAGTGGTGTGAATTAATTATTAATTAATTCACTAATTATTAACTCATTAATCAACTAAAGAATACATCAGTTAACTACAGTGCATGGACAATTTCAGTGGAGACTAGTGAAGAGGTAGGTGAAAGAGCAGTGTGACTATACTCTTGCATGATTTGCAACAACCAGTGATTAGAGATGCCAATGAGGATTGCGTGAGCAAGGCTAGACCAATTTGATTTCATTCAGAGCCATTCTTCAGCAGTGATTGCGCAGTAGAGGCATGCTATCAGGTGGCAGAGATTGGAGCATGTGATTTGCTAAATCGGGCTTGATTAGTGTGTAGCAATTGGAGATTATACTGAGAGCTTATGAGGACCTTTGTATAATGATTGTTACATGATCTCTATGACATATAATATACAAATAGTTTGGGGCTTTCAACTTTAATCTTTCCCATAAAATATTGTTTTCATATGTGTGATTGTTTATGGTTTTAATGTGTGCATGCGATTGTTTTTATTTCCGCAATTAATGATCAATGGTAGAAGAGATTTTGTATTGTGCATGAAGTTAAAATAGTTTGTGATCAAAAGAATCTCTGTGAATAATATATCAGTTATTCAAATTTATACACTAACTTGTTTATCCATTATTTCAAAATCCCCATATACTTGCAAATATTTAACATTCAATCCTATAGCTTTATACATACCTTGTATCAATGCTTCATATTCAGCAGTATTATTCGTGCACTGGAACTCGAGTCTACAAGCTAGCATCATTTTCTCTCCTTGTGAATTTATTAAAAAGCAACCTGCTCCTGCACCATCTTCTGATTTCGAACCATAAAAAAATAGAGTCCAAAATAAATATTGTTTTGGAATCTGATTGCTAAAATTAACACATCTGGAAGAATATGTTTGAGAAAAGTTTTCAACTTGAGAAATAACCGTATTTGTTGAAAAAGGTGAGACCTGAGCATTGAATGATCCAAGAAATGACTCAGCTAAATAATTTCCTATAATATTATTAGTAAAACCTACAAGTTCATTTGGTCCTTCCAATTCAGTAACTGTATGTTTCATAAATTTCTCACGTTCAATTTTGATTTGATTTGGTTTGCCATTATATGGTAACCACATATGGGACCAATTAGTAGCAAAATATCCATGTAACTTTTCAGACCAATCTCTTCTTAGAATAAGGCCATAGAATTCAGGGATGTTTGCGACCAAAATATCAATCACTTGTAGTATTTTTGGATTAGATGATAACCTAATGGATACTGACAACATTTCTCCAATAACTTCAACTTTTATTCTATCCAATTGAACTATATGTACAGATGTTTTCTGAGGAGTGATATTTAATTTTGTACATACTTTTCTTGGCATAATGTTTGAAGATGCCCCTGAATCAATAAGACAATTATGAACATTTTTGCTAAAAATTTCATAAGTCAAAAGAAAAGGAGGAGTTTGGGAGATAGATCTATCACCAATCAAAAAAAGATCATTGGAATTTACTTTATTGGTAGATGATGGAGGTTTTCCCATATCTTTTAAAGCTTGTGCTATAACTAGAAATTGTATAGGTTCTACAGGAAGTGCTTTGAGTTCTCTAAGCAATATTTTCTGTTGTTGTTTGAGTTTGGTCATTTCATGTAATGAAATATTTGCTTTAATATTTTTCATGTCTTCAACTATATTATATTCAATTGTATCTGAAACAATCAAAGTTTTGGGAGTTGTATAAGGATCTGATAAAGTCATATCTGTCTGTAGAGTTTTAGATTTTTTGATTTTTTCTTTCGTGGGAAAAGAATTTTTTTTGGGATTTGACACAATTGGATCTGAAGAAGATTTACTTCTTGTAGATATAGGAATATCTTCATTTTATTCTTCTCTGGGAAGAATAAAATCCCATAAAATATTTATTTCGACTTCTTCTTCAAAATCTAATTCATTTTTAGAAGGTGAGGGATCTTCAGTATCTTGATCAGATTCATCATTTGAAATCTCATTTGGAGGTTGAGATGTTGAAGGATGACTCTTCTTATATGGATGAAATGATTTTTTAGCGGCTGAAGTTTCAGCAACTTGTTTCTTTATATCAATCATGTCATTTGACATAGTCTTTAGCACTTTTTGAAGACCTTCAAGATCAAATGGATCTTTTTAAACTTTCTTTTTAGAATCTTGACTAAATTTCACTTTCTCTGTGTTCCTTTCTTCTGTCTCTGATCGTTTTTCTAATGCTAATATTATTTTCTCTACTACAAGAGCTTCTTTCAAGTTTTCTAAAAGAGTATCTTTATTAGTTCTATCTACAAAAATAGTTATATTAGAAGGAAGATAAGAAATATACCATTCTATTTGTACTTCAACAATAGGTTTAGAAGAATTTGGGATTTTATTTAATAACCTGTTAAATCAGGAGTAGAAATATTTGATTTTTTTCACCTGAATTCATTTTAAGATTGGAAAGAGCATTGATTAAGGATGCAACAGTCCTATCATCTCCAAATTTTGCAAGGAAAACTTGTTCAAAGGTTTCCCAATTGGCAATAGATCCTACTGGAAGAGAGAAGTACCAGGATCCCGCGGATCATTAAAAAGTGTATGGAAACAATATAACTACAACATCTTCATGAGAAATTCATTTTAAATTCATGGCTAACATAAAATTATTGATGTGTTCTTCAGTAGGAAGACCATCATCTGGATAATATTTAAGTAACCATTTTTCTAGATAATCTGGAAGAGGATTGGGATTTTCTATTAATACAGCACCAGGACTCATCCAGGGTCGATCAACCATAACTGGATTTGGAGTTTGTGAAGATGTAGAAGTAGATCCAGAAGTAGGCGTAATGAATGAAGAACTTACAACTGGAATAGTACTACTTGTGACAGCACTGATTGTTTGAGTAGAAGAAATGGAATATTGTGGGGATGTAGATTGATTAGAAGAATGTGGAGGAATGACTGGAGGAAAATCTGATGTGACTTCACTTGTTTCTGACTTAGATATGGATATAGAAACTTTTTTGTGATGAGATTCTAATGGAAACTCAAAAGGGCTAATTCCAAGCTTTTCACTTTTAGATCGAGTTAAAATACCAGTTTCTCTAAATAAAGAACACTTTCCTCAGAATTTTCTTGATTAACACGATTTTCAGCAGAAATAGATATTCCTTCTAATTGTTGAATTAAAGATTGAAATTTGGGAGATTCAGGAATGAATTCTGAAGTAGGTGGATGGAAAGGTTTCTACTAATTCCGATTTTTGAGTTGGTGATCTATATTGTGACTTGAAACGGTAGAATGCTTTTGAGGAGATCAACTCTTATGAGGGTTTTGATTTTTAGACTTATCTGCCATTCATAGTAAGCCCTCCTTCTAGCACCAAAAATGTTGAGGCCTCAGAAATCTATGGCAACAACAAAGGGGGATAACCACCCAGTCCGGACCTTAAAGCATTTCCTTTTCCGTTTGGGTTAGTGGTTCCGACTGGCTGTGATGGGACCAATTTCCCAGATTTGGGTTTTTTAAGATAATTTATGGGATTTATTTTCAAAACACTTTTGCAATGATGAATTACTACAAACTAAGATAAATTTATTTCCAAATGAAATCTTCAAACTAAATTTAATCTAACCCAGGGATAGTAATTTAATGCGATCTAACAAGATATTTAGTCAATCTGTGATGATGAAATCATCACATATTTAATACAATTATTACTTTGTAAGATGATTCTCTTGAAAAATAGTTAATAAAAATAAAATGAAAGACATATCACATTTATCTGATGACCATATATGAAATAACTAATTTGTATCTTTATATCGTACAATAGTGCAAAAGATATTTTAGACATAAATAATTAATTCGATATATAATTCATGAAATTTGAGTTTATCACTAACATTCAGAAACAAAAATAACATACATGATAATAGTACCATATGTGTATTACTTCTTCTTATCGGATTGGTGATAATAGGCCATATCCAATTATTCAATAAAAAAGTCATTCAAAGAATACAGAAGTGCACCAATAGTGATTCAACAAAATGATATTTATAACTGAAAAAGGTTGTGTTCCATTACTTCATCAAGGCATCCGAAAACTTTACTTAGAAATAAGCATCATTTGTAAATGTTCTTAACAAAATCTTGGACCCCTCTCTAAATGAATGAGAAGGGTTTAAATACAAAAACTAACTACAAACTAATTAAATGTTTTATAAAAATGTAGAGGAGGTTTCAAAGAACCTTTCTCTAAAACTTAACTTGAACAATAATCTAGGAATTTAGAACTAATAATCTTGAATTTATGGATCATGCATTTTTGTGTGATCATGAAGCTGGAAGATATCTAGCATTGTCTTGAGCTGAGTTGGCTGAGATATTCATGATCGAATTTGGTCCTTGAAGATAGCATTTGAGATTGTCGACTGAAACGTTTTGATTAATTCTGTGAGAAATAGAAGAGTTTGTTGCTGAAGATAAGGTTTGATTAGAAAATTCCAATAATTTTCCTGATCAAACTTATTGACTTTCTTGATTATTTCTCCCTATTGTTCTGCTCTCTGTGTCCATTTTAATTCTAATTATTTTGTAATTGAAAACACATCAAACATGCTTTCTTCAAGAAGTCATGTTTTAAACAATTGGTCACATAAGAGTTGTATAACCTCACTTGATTTGTTGGATGTTTTGGTCGCTACTCTTTCTGTTCGGATGATCTGTGCTTCCCATTCTGTAAATAATAATTCTTTGTGAAGCTTGTCTATTTGTGGTAGATTAGCTTTCTTTCCCATATCTGAGTCTTGCCACTGAATGTGTTCTTCAATTTTCTTTTGAAGTTTCTCACATTCTAGTTTTTGGATTGCAATTTGCTGAATCATTATTTTATTGGAATCACAATAGGAATCAATCATAGCAGCTTTATGAAAAAATATTTTTTGTTGTTTCTTTTTCGAAGCATTTATCTCAAGTGCTTCTTTAATGAACTTTTCTGATTATGATTGATTCTGTAACTCTGCCATGGCTTTCTCCAGCTGTGTTTGTTTATCTTTAAGCTCTGTGTGATGTTCTAATTCAAGATTTTCAATATCTCTATGGTACTATGCTGAACTTTCTCTGATTTGTTCAGTAGTCTTGACTTTCTTTGCATCTAACATCTGTTCTAATTCCTATATTCTGTATTCTTTCTGCTTCAACAAGGTTTTAACTTCAGTTTCCTTATCTACAGTGGCTGTGACATAAGCTCATGCATATTGTTACAATTTAGTCAGATGATCAGTGGGATCTTCTATTGAATCCTTCCAAAGGACATCAACTGATTCATCTGTTGTTTTAGGAGTTCTCTCATCGGTTCTTTTTCTCTTATTCCTTTTAACCATAGCTCTGTGGCTGGGATTGTATAAAATATCCAATGATGGAATTTATTCAATCTGTAGGATGATTTGATATGTAGAGTAAGATGGAATGATTTATTTTCTCTGTGTTGCTAGGATTCTCTGTAGAGGGTTGATAGTTTCAACTATTTTCTGAGAAGGCTCTGGCATTTGAAAACTTGTTTCTTGGTCAGTATTGACCTTTTCTTTAGGAGTCTTTATTGCTCGGGAAAAATTTTCCCATTCATTCACCAGGTCTTTACCTTGAGATGATTTAGACTGATCTATCGTGCTCTAACCTTTTGAACTGCCTCTAAATTTTATTTAGTGCATTTTTTCTTTGTTTTCTCTTGCAACTCTATTTCTTGAAGAATTAGGTCGACTTCCAAATTTTCTTTTATAGATTCATATTCATCCTCAAATTGATCTGACCTATCAGAATGCCGTTGAGACTGACCAGATTCATTTTCAGAGCCATCTTTCATTTCTTCATCGAGATTGACACTTGGAGTATGTTTTTCTTCTTCAATAACTAACAAATTCAAAGGGACATTTTCAATCTCTCATTTTTATATACCTGAAAGGCTTCAGCCTCTTTTTGACTTGATCGGGTGGAAATAGTTTTAACAATATCAGAAAAATCTTCGACTTCTTGGAAGAAGTCATCAAAATTATCTTCTTCCTTTATGAAAGGTTTTGCTTTGAGTTTTTCCATGTAATTTTATTTACATCATCAGGGTCATATAATCTTCTGGGCATGAATGCTATATTTAACATCTGAATATTAGGAGCCTCTTTATATGTATGGCCAATATTAGCCAAAGCGAAGGTTCTGCACTATAGAGGGAAAGAAGGCTAAATAGCCTTTTTATCATCTTTTAATTGTTTTGTGACACCATTGATAAGCTGATAAGTTATCTCTCTCCCAATAAATCTATCTGAAACATAATATGGAAAAACATGTGGAAGAGAAGAACTTCCAAAAACTCGAACATATGTGAATTTCTCTTCAGCAAACCATCTAGCTGTATGAAGAATATCTTTACTGGCTTCTTTGGAAACCTTAGGGATGTTTTGATTGAAAATAATTTATTACATAGGCAACATGACTCCATAACAGACTTTGTATAAATGTAGGTGGAATTTAGAGTCCCAGATTTCTTCATGGTATATGTGAATTGGGGTTGGGTTTTTAATGGTCCATTTCCAATCGATGATTGGAAATGTAGAAGTGAAATAGATGGAATCCATAACATAAGTAGACATGTAAAAGGGTGAATTTTCTTGGGATGAAGAACTCCTTTTATTCTTATATTTGGCAATATGTTTGGCTAAATAATTGGATAAAAGGTTTTCCCAATTCAAAATGGATTAACTGACGATTGCGTCAATTAAAGGAACCCAATCTCTAGCGAACCTAGTACTATCATGTTTGGAAAATAGCCTACACAATATACCAGTAGCATAGCAATAAGGGTAAGGAATTTTTGTAATGGGGTACATACCAGATTTGTTGTGCTTCAATTTCCCTTCATTGTCTTTCCATTCATGGATGACTTTGATAAGATCTAGATGTTTAGCTCTAAAAAATTTCACATATCTATTATCATACTTCTATTGCGGAGATGGTAGATGATACATGGTTGCAAATCTTTAGCTTTGAAAGAGCCCATTATCTCTCCTCTGGAATTCTTGAAAACTCTATCTTCAATATTTAAGTTCTCAACTGCCCACTTAATCATATCCGTGTAAGGCATAATCTTTGGTATCACAGCTATTTTGTGAATAAATGAGCATGCAACGTCAAAAAGGGTTGCATGAGAGGTGGAATCAATACTGTGTGAGATGTTTTTGTTATCACCTTTGGTCCTTCATCCTCAAATAGTTTGTACATAACTTCCCATGAAGAAATGCCACAATGTTGTTATAGACGATGTATGAAAACAACGAAGGCATGTCTGTATCCTCTGAAGATGATGCTTGAGACACCTCTTTACCCTTTTTACTCATCTACGAGATTTCTTAACTCGATAATTTATTTCTTGACGGCAAAGTGAAATATATCATATAACGAGAATTACAAATATATATCAGGGATTTATTTCAAATTCACACGAGAAACTATCAATCTTATCAATCATCTCTTCATAATTCCTTATGATTTCAAAATTTAATGCTTGACATGCTTCACATGACTTCACACACAATACTTATCAATCATTTAAAGTGACCCAGATGAAATTCAATTTGATATGACATAAGTTGCTTTTCACACCCTAAAATCATTAAATGTGAAAATTGCAATGATTCCTTATAATATTTCGTGATTGTCTCATAAATGTTGCGAAATGCGATCTGCACAAATTGCAGATAGCAAGATTTAAAAGATACATTTAATTCTATATCATAATTCATGCGCGATGCGATTTGTGAATGATGCGGATTTTATGCGGGGAATGCAAAAAGAATCATAAATAACCATGAACATAGAGATGCATCGGAAATAATGCTTCATTTCATTAATAAAAGAATGAGCCCGGAATAAGCTTACGAGGTATAATGGAAATAAAATAGCTAGGGTCTTGGTAGTGAATCTCTTAGAAGAGATGTGATGGCTACAAGCCTGCGAGCTGTGTTACAATGAGGCTCGAGGGCCTATTTATTATTGAGAAACAATGGAGAACTCTAAACTTCCAAAACCCTAACACCGGCGGATGAAGCACCAAAAATATGGGCCCCGTTTGGGTAAATTGGTGGTTCAACTTCCCAGGGGCATAACTTTGGCACCCGATCTCCGTTTGACGCGCTCAATAGCTCGTTAGAAAGATCTATCCGAGGACTTCAATTTTTGAACAAGAAACATCGGTCCATGGACCCATGTTGCTCTCCGTTTTCCCAAAAAATGTCGTTTAGGGCCTCAAAACGGCTCCGGAAGTTCAGGACCCGAAAAACTGCTAAAAATAGTAAGTTTTGTTGCAACTTGAAAATTGAAAGAACTGAAGATGGGGGTTCGAATGGAATAGGTGGGTGGCCACCAATATCCACCTGGATCATTAAGCCCCCAAAACGGCTCCGAGAGTGGAGGACCCGAAAACCTGCTAAAAATAGTAAGTTGTGCTGAATGTGAAAAGCTGCAAGAATTGATGGTGCTGGTCCAAATGGAATAGGTGGGTAGCCACTGATATCCACCTAGATCATTCCTTCCTCCTTAGGAAGCAATGGTCCCCATTGCATTGAGATCCTCCATGAGATGAGGCAAATTTGTTGAACTGAGTATTAGATGTATTGAAGATGTCATGGACCTACGGGTGGACATGCTGGATGCGTTTAGTAAATTTGGTTTCTTTATTAGCCTTAGACAGTACATGTTTGGATTCTGTATGTGTAGTTGCAGGATGTATGGCAACATCAGGCGGTGGTGCGTTGGGAGTCAAATCAATGGAGTGCTTGTCCTGACAGTGTAGAGGAACCTCTATGAGTGAGGAGAAAATTTCCTCGTATTCCTCCATGACTTTGTCCATCTGCTGCAGCCGTGCAAGGGAGCCCTGTTTCAAGGTTGTGGCCACAATATTCTTCTTTCCCTGTGAGTGAGTTGTAAGGAAAATGAATTTCCTGGTTTGGGAAACAATCTTACTGCGTTGTTTTGCAGTAGTCAAAGAGATGACAGGAGGCAGTACTACCTCCGGTATCCTATACAAGTTATTTCCCAAAGTAATAATAACAGCACGAGGCCTAGACTCATACACAGCATGTCGCCTCCACAAGTATGGTTAGCCCAATAATACATCAGCTACATCAAGAGGAGCAACATCACACAATACCTCATCCGTGAATGGCTTGATACTGTATGGAAGTCGGCACTGCTGGCGGATGCGGAGATCTCTCCCTGGGTGGAGCCACCCGATGGTATACGGTTGCGGGTGTGCTATGGTTGGTAGGCCGAGCCGCTTCACGACGTCTGCTGAAATGAGGTTCTTTTGGCTTCCGCTATCGACGAGAAACTGCAGCGGAGAAGCCTTCACCCACATCTGCGACTGGAAGAGGCGCTCCCCCTCCTCTGGATCCTCTGGACCCTCCTTCTGGATCTTGGTGGTGGCAACAATGGCACTGGGATCCGCATCAATGATCTACTTCCCTTTGTCATTGCCTTTTTCTGGTTCTAACTCAGGATCAGAAAATGCATCTGATTCGGGTGCCTTTAGTTCGGCCACCAAAGACTGTTTGGCCCGACACTCGTTTGTGTTGTGAGTGGGGCTGTTATGAAAGTCACACCACTTCCCTGTGTCCTTCTTTGGATTTGTGGTGTTGTTCTGAGTCGCATTTCTTTGGCCTTGCCCCTTGTTCTTCGGTTCGGGGGCACCTTTCAGATTTGCAGATCCAAAGTCTCGCTTCTTCTGCTTAAATTTATGCTTGATCTTGGCGGCATAGCGATATGTCGTGCCAAGTGATGTAATGTCGAGGAACTCCATTTCCTCCTGAATGTGTTTGTGCAGACAACCGCGGTACTTGAGCACCAAATGTCTCTCCGAATCTTTAATACCCAACTTTGTGCGCAGGGTATGGAACAGATTCGTCAGTTCGTGCACATCTTGATCCTTTTGTTGCCGCAGCGTGGTCCATTGGATGTATTTGTCCTCATAGCTCCCCACAGGGTAATATTGTTCCTTGATGCCGTCTCGGAATGAATTCCAAGTGGGTGTGGCCAAGAACAGAGAGGGTTCCCCTTCGCCCTCTTGCTCACGGTAGGTTTCCCACCAGTCTTTGACATGGGGGGCAGCTTTGAGGAGTGCAAAAATAATCTTTTCTTGGTCAGAGAAGTCATGGACCGAGAAATACCCTTTCAACAAATTTAACCATCTGCATACAATGTCTACATATATTTTTCCTTCAAATATAGGAATTTCAAAGTTTACCTGTACCTTGAAGGGAGATGTTGTAGCAAAATATCTCTCAGCAAAAAGTCGGGAGAATTTTTTGGCAATTTAAGGTTGCTGAGGAATAATTATAGAAGTGGAACAAGTTCAAGGAGATAAAAAAAATGTTTTAGGCATTTGAAACACTGTGCCTAAGAAATATGTTATTGGGTGATTTAATTACATTGCAGGGCATTCAGGATTCGGCACAGAATGTGTCCCTTCTCTAAAGTTGGTTTACATGAAATATCCAAAATTGTTGGATAAATGGGTGGAGGAAGCCGGAACTCCAAAACGTAAGGGATTAAGTTTAGATCATCTGGACTTAACAACAGATCCCCTTGGTATATTACGACCTGCAAGCTTTGTCACCAGCTACCTCTAGTTAGTGCTTATTCTTCCTTTGCAAGAATGGTGGGAGTAGCGCAAGGTGTAGATCATCAATGAAGAAGAATGGATGCTACAACAAATGAACCGTTATTCACCAACTGTACCAGAGATTTTCTTGGGACTCTTGACTATATTTTCTATACAGCAGATTCACTTATGGTGGAGTCTCTCTTGCCATAGAGGCGTGTAGGTGGAACATCTCGTGGAACATCTACAGGGATTGCTGAGAGGAGTAGAAAAAAATGGAAGTTATGGAGCACAACAGCGCCGACTTCCTTCTCTCGACGCCCAGTGGTGGTAGAAGGGGACGGTCATATGCACTAATTATCCTCAATTATGACGTCCCTCGCTTCACTGCAGTTCTTTGGGGTCGAGCACAGTTACGGTTGTGTGCTGACGGAGGGGCCAATCGCCTCTACGATGTAATTCCGAGCTTCTTCCCTGAGGAAGATCTTTTTCTTGTTCGTCAAAGGTACAAACCAGATGTAATAAAAGGCGACTTGGATTCCATCCAGCCAGAAGTCAAAGAGTTCTATGATAATCTGGGTTCAAGAATTTTGGATGAGTCATATGATCAGGATACAACAGATATTCACAAATGCATAGCTTTCATAAGAGACTGCACACCATATTTGGAGAAGTCTAATTTGGTTCTTCTTATAGTGGGAGCTCTTGGAGGAAGATTTGACCATGAGTTGGAAAATATAAATGTTCTTTATACATTTCCAAACATTCAAATTGTTCTCTTGAGCAATCATAATCTTGTTTATCTTCTTCCCACAACCCATCGCCATGAGATTTTAATAGTTCATTCGGTTGAAGGGCCACATTGTGGTCTCATTCCTGTTCTTTGCACCATCTCGAGTACGCCTGGTAACATTTAGGATCTGAATGAGACTCATTGAGTTTTGGTTTTCTAATTAGCACATCAAACATATTGAGAGATGAAAAAGTGACGGTATGCTGCGATGTGGACTTACTCTGGACATCATCCATTCAAAATTCGGCATGTTGATCCGATGTCGAGCGATTTTTCCGAGGAATCCACGAGGGAAAGGCACGATGTTATACCGGAAAAATTGGGCGGGGAAGAGGCTCTTGTTGGGAAAAATACTGAGAGGGGGGTGAATCAGTATTTAGGGCAAACTAAAACTTTTTAATTTTTCATGCTCTAAAACCCATATGCTACTTTGCTGAAGCCAACTAGCGTATACACGCAGATATCCTTCATAAAACTCGCGTATACACAGAGATCTAATTATGCCATTAATTATTCACTTATATCATTCCATCATTCATTCATTAGATGTTCTATAAACAGTAAACATGTGCAGTAAGAACAGAATAAACCATCACACAAAGCATCACACATGAACACCGGGATTTTTAGGTGGAAACCCAAGTCGGGAGAAAACCACCGCTGCAGTTGCTCGGCCTTCAATATTTTATTATAGAGAAAACATCTTACAACATATGTGCTGGCGCAGACTTGACCAGCACGCAGGCACCCACCTGCGCTCGTTTACCAGCCTCTCCTGGAAGGGAGCTCCAACCCCCTGACTCGTTTACCAGCCTCTCCTGGAAGGGAGCTCCGACCCCCTGATCTCGTTTACCAGCCTCTCCTGGAAGGGAGCTACAACCCCCTGACTGAAGGCTACAACCCTCAGCACCTCTATGGACCACGTTTCATCAATTTTCACACTGGATCCAAACAACTTCAATAGAGCACAACTTGCAGGCCTCGTTTCATCATATTTTCAGACTGGACCCACTCCACATATTTAAGCTCCATCATACAACCAAACTGAAACAGACAACTCAGAACTGTAGAATACAGATAGCAGCAACACAGCAGAACAGATCAGACATTTCATACCCCATGCTTCAGCAAACCCTAGTTTGCATACGTGCTTTCCTTTCACTGATACCGCGTATATACGCGCCTTCTACCATACAAACCCGCGTATACTTCTGTACATATTACAGAGCTAATTTCACTGCGCATACGCGCTTTCTCTTCAGCAAAGCCACGTATATACGCACTTCTTCTGCGGCAAACTAGCGTATGGTTCTTTAGACATTTAGGTCATTGCAATTCTTCAGAACAGACACATCACACAGATTTTACCCTTTACGTCAGACAGATGTTTGCCTCATCTCAGATCTAATCATTCCATAAACAGATGTAGCAAATACAAATACATTTCAGATCTAGATTCCCTTCTTCATCATTTTCTTCATAGGTGCTTCATGCATTCAGATCTATCATTCAACTGTAACCCTTTCCATTCAGATATACTTCAGAGAGAAGTATTCATTCAAGCTCAGACATCTTGCACCCACACTCCTGATTTGCACAATGAATTTCTTCTCTTTATATAGGTTTACCCTTTTTCAATACCATGAGCCAAAACCACATTACTTCCGATGGTATTCCTGGACGGGGTCATTTAGACGAATCATTACCTAATACAATGGGTCAATACCATGGTGGTTACCCCTGGTTTTGCACTTTATGAGCGCTTTTTCCCATACGCGACTTGGAACGTTCTTTCCCGCGTGCATACGCGACTTCCCTTAGACAAATCCACGTATGCCTTGAGACATACTCTTTTCACCATAGATTTAGCACATGCTGAATTCCTTTCTTCATTGCCTTCTGTACTCACTGTAGATACATCAGATTTAGTTCATCAAGACATATTCTATCAAGCACAACTTCATCAAGTAAGTTGTCATCATCTTCATCAAGTGGGTTGCCATTCAAGGACAACACTCGGCATCATATTGCTAACAGACATCATTTCATATCAGATTTACATCATTTACCAAGTCCATCAGGTCAAGACAAACTTCATCAAGTGGTTTGCCATCAAGGAAAACACATGTCAACTGTCTCATGTCTTCATCTTCATTCAGTGGGTTGCCATCAAGGACAACACTCTGCATCATATTGCCAACAATCTCCCCCTTTGGACTTGATGGCAACCACGATGGTGTTTGATCACCACAACAGATAGGTACATTAAGAATACAATGACATCATGTCACTCTCCCCATTCTTTGACACCATTATCTTCATTCAAACACCATGTCACTCTCCCCCTTTGACATCAAGGGCAAAGAGCGGATCAAAACCAACACACTCTCCCCCTTTTCTCCTCATGTAGAAGAAGCGTTCTGCAGATCTGATGTATACTGAAGTGACCAAGCTCCCCCTGAGTTCATGCTGAATCTTCAAACATATTTTTCAATGAAGTACATGACTCTATAAACTTCCTATCACCAAAGACTCATACTTACATCAAATATCCAACCAAGTGGATTTACATATGAGAGTCAAGTACCCAACCAAGTGGGTTCACACATTTCAACTCAGCTACCCAACCAAGTGGGTTTACAAAATTTGACTCAGCTACCCAACCAAGTGGGTTTACAAATTTGACAAGTCCTTACATGACTGAATATTACAATTTTACATCATGGGTCTCAACAAGACCTTTTCATCAAATTACAAATATGACCATTTATGACCAATACCAGAAAGACTCCAAAGAACATATTTCAGAATCATCATAATGCCAGCAATGCATTATACTCAGCAATGTCACTCTCCCCCTGAAAATGTGCATCCAATGCATCCTTCCCAAATGGCCAAGGCTCCTCCTTAACTTGTGCAACCTGAAACACCTTCAACAGCAAATCATCAGCAACAAACTCTGCATGATCTGTTCATATCTCTGAATCATAAGACTTCCATCTCATCCAACAGATACTCTTCATTAAGTAACAATCCGGGCTCATCCATGATCTTCAACATAAGTAACCAAGTATCATTTCATCATTATTTAGAACTGAGAGAATAAGTTGATACAGAGTCAATAATACAGTTATTAACAATCAGACTGATGCTCCCCCTGAACCTCTGCTCCTGATCCTCAGCTGTCATCTCAATTCTCTGATCATAAATGCATACGCGACTGTGTCTGTTGGAACGCGCGTGTATACGCGACTTTTGTTCACCTAACTCGCGTATGGAAAGTGAAACATTGAAAACTTCACATTCCTTCATCTCCCCCTGAAGTTGTACTATCTGTACCTGTCTTTTTCATATCAGATGCTTTGTCAGGCAGAGACATAACCAGAAAATCCAAACAGTACTGCAGAATGCTGACACCAACCAAAAATAGTCAGCAACTATCCATACGCGACTTTCTGTTCATATACTCGCGTATATACGCGACTGTATATCAGGAAAACTGCGTATCCTATTTAATCTTCTAAATTTATGCAGATTTGTTCTTTTGACTGGCAGAGAACATTCCCAGCTTCTGTCTTAGATACTCGAATGTTTCCCTGGGCAGAGGTTTGGTAAAGATATCAGCAACTTGTTCTTTGGAGGGAACATACTCCAACTTCACCTTTTTCTCAAGCACTTGTTCACGTAAGAAGTGATACTTGATGGGAATGTGCTTGGTCTTCGAATGCATAACAGGATTCTTTGAAATACTGATGGCACTTGTATTGTCACACTTAATGGGGATAGGAGGTGTACATTTGATTTGAAAATATTGTAAGGTTTGCATCATCTAAAGGAGTTGAGTGCAACAAGATGCGGCAGCCACATATTCTACTTCTGCTGTAGATAAGGCAATAGAATTTTGCTTCTTGCTGAACCAAGATACTAACCGGGGTCCCATATAGAATGCACCACCACTAGTGCTTTTCCGATCATCAACACTTCCAGCCCAATCTGCATCAGTGTAAGCATGAAGAGTAAGATCGGCATTCTTTGGATACCATAGACCAAAGTCTTGAGTTCCTTGTAGATATTTGAAAATTCTTTTAACAGCCTGAAGGTGAGACTCTTTTGGATTAGCTTGGAATCTTCCAACAATCCCAACTGCATGCATAATGTCTGGTCTAGTCCCAGTGAGATAAAGTAGACTTCCTATCATTGATCTGTATTCTGGTTGATTCACCGTGGGAGAATCATCATGAGAACTGAGATTGCATCTAGTTATCATTGGTGTACTTACAGGTTTGCATTCTTCCATGCCATACTTCTTCAGAATTTGCTTAAGATATTTTTCTTGTGATAGGAATATACCATCTGCAGTTTGATGCACTTGCAAGCCAAGAAAGAATGTTAGTTCTCCAAGTAAGGACATTTCAAATTCTTGCTGCATGACGGAAGCAAATTTTTGACTCAAAGATTCTTCATTACTCCCAAAAATGATATCATCAACATATACGACCACGATCAATAGTTTATCATTTTCAACTTTTGTGTATAAATTACTGTCAATGAGACCCTTTTGAAAATCCTTGTTGATGAAGATATTTGTCAAGATGATAATACCATGCCCTTGGAGCTTGTTTGAGACCATATAGAGCCTTTTTAAGTCTACAAACAAGATTTTCATCATTTCCCAAAATGAATCCTTCCGGTTGTTCTATATATACTTCTTCTTCTAGATCACCATTAAGAAAAGCGATTTAACATCATTTGATAAACTTTGATTTGTTGATAACTTGAAAAAGCAAGAAACATTCTTATGGCTTCAAGTCTAGCTACGAGGGAGCAAAAGTTTCTTCAAAGTCTATACCTTCTTGTTGAGTATACTCTTTGCAAACCAATCTAGCTTTGTTTCTTACAACATCCCCATTCTCATTTAACTTGTTCTTGAAAATCCATTTAGTTCCAATGACATTTTTATCATGTGGTCTTGGTACCAATTCCCAAGTGTCATTCTTTTCAATTTGATCAAGCTCTTCATTCATGGCTTGCGTCCAACATTCATCTTTGCTAGATTGATTGACATTTTGTGGTTCAATTATGGATAGAAGTGACATATGACTAGTAGATCCCACAAGTGTTCTCCTTGTTCGTACACCTGATTCCTTGTCTCCCAAAATTTGAGATTCAGGATGATTCTTTTGAACATATCTGGATGGAGCTTTTTCAGATAGATCATTTTCAGGTTCTTCATTGGATCCACTGTCTATATCATTTCTATTTGATGTAGAAGGCCATAAATCACCATCATCTTCTTTTGTTGTTTGTTTTTCTTCTTTAGGAGCTGTAGGAGACTCATCAATAACAACATCAATACATTCAACAATCTTTTGAAGCCTTTCATTATAACATTTGTATGCTTTTCTTGAAGATGAGTAACCAAGGAAAATTCCTTTATCTGATCTAGGTTCGAACTTGCCAAGCTTTTCATCATTATTTTTGATAAAGAATTTGCTTCCAAAAACTCTAAAATGCTTTACGGAGGGAGATTTACCATACCAGAGTTCATATGGAGTTTTATCACTGTTTACCCGAACATGAGCTTTGTTGAGAATGTTTGCTGCTGTATGTGTTGCTTCTCCCTAGAAAGTGTGAGGTATTCCAGAATCATCAATCATAGCTCTAGCCATTTGTTGAATTGTTCTATTCATTCTTTCTGCTACGCCATTTTGTTGTGGAGTGCCAGCTACAGAGAATTGTCTTTTTATGCCATGTTGTTCACAAAATTCAAGGAATTCATTTGATGTATATTATCCTCCTCGATCAGATCTGAGACACTTGATTTTTAGATCCAATTCATTTTCAGCCAGTGCTTTGAAGCTCAGAAATTTTTCAAATGCTTCATCTTTGTGTTTAATGAACCCGATCCAACACATTCTAGAGTAATCATCAATAAATAAGATATAGTATTCTTCCCCACGTGGTGAATTTTTCCTCATAGGTCCACATATGTCAGTATGAATGATTTCAAGAGGCTCACTTGATGATCCTTCTTTGGCATTAAATCGTACTCTAGTCTGCTTACCGAATTGACAAGATTTGCATATGATACTTTCTGGTAGATTAATATTGGGAAGACCACGAACAGCTTGAAGTCTACTTGCTTTGTTGATTTGAGAGAAGCTCAGATGCCCCAGCCTTCTATGCCATAGCCAATTTTCTGAAGACTTGCTCAAGTAACATTGATCTTTGTAGTTTTTCAGTACATACAGGTTGCTTGGATTTCTTTTCCCTTTTATAATAATTTTACCTGTATCAAGATCACGAACCACACATTCTTTTGAACTAAAAACAACTTTTGTTCCTTGATCACACATTTGACTTACACTTAATAGGTTATGCCTTAATCCATCCACATACATGACATCATTAGCCTTCACCTTTTCTTTTAGAAACACTGACCCTTTTCCTTTAATTACAGCAGGAGTATCATTTCCAAATGTAACTTTCTTTTCCTTTTCTAGAGCATTATATGCAATAAGTTTGCTTTTGTCACCTGTCATGTGTCTTGAGCACCCACTATCAATGTACCATTGATTTTCTTCACCTTCTGCAAATAACGCTATCCCACAATTTTCAACCGGTATTTCTTTATTTTTCCACACTTTAGAGCTTGAGGGAACATGTTCTTTTGGCTGGACCTTGCTCCTGCATTCAGATTCTTCATGACCAAAGTTATTGCAATAAGTACATTCAAATTCGTTTTGAAGAGGCGAAAATTTGTTGTAGGTGTTCTTCTTTGGTTCGATATTCATCCTTTTATTTCTTGCTTCTCTTGTCATGATGGTTTTATATGCAACACATTGAACAACTTTATGACCAAAATTGTGACATGAGAAACATTGTCCATTGAAGTAGAAATTTATGTGATCATGAAATATTCTATTGGAATTTACCTGTTGGTTGTAGCTTCTTTGAAAGATCTCCCTGTTAGTGTTCCTTGAATTGAGATGATCATGCTTTACCTGTAAAGATCCTTTGTTCCCTTGCTGAGTGGTTGAATGTAGTGAACCAGCTGTGGCTGCTTTCAGATAATTTGGTGTTGAAGTCTGGGAAGATTCCTCGGTTGTTGGGAAAAATACTGAGAGGGGGGGGTGAATCAGTATTTGTTGCATAATCAAATCTTTTTACTTTTTCATTCCTTAAAACCCATACGCTACTTTCCTTCAGTAAACTAGCGTATATACGCGGATCCCCTTTATGAAACTAGCGTATACATAGAGATCTAGATCTGTCATTAAATCTTCACTTATATTATTCCATCATTCATTCATCAGATGTTCAATAAACAGTAAACATGTGCAGTAAGAACAGAATAAACCATCACACAAAGGATCACACATGAACACCGGGATTTTTAGGTGGAAACCCAAATCGGGAGAAAACCACCGCTGCAGTTGCTCAGCCTTCAATATTTTATTATAGAGAAAACATCTTACAACATATGTGCTGGCGCGGACTTGACCAGCACGCAGGCACCCACCTGCGCTCGTTTACCAGCCTCTCCTGGAAGGGAGCTCCAACCCCCTGACTCGTTTACCAGCCTCTCCTGGAAGGGAGCTACGACCCCCTGATCTCGTTTACCGGCCTCACCTGGAAGGGAGCTACAACCCCCTGACTGAAGGCTACAACCTTCAGCACCACCTTGGACCACGTTTCATCAATTTTCACACTGGATCCAACAACTTCAAAAGAACAACACTTGCAGGCCACATTTCATCATATTTTCAAACTGGACCCTTTCCATACTTTTAAGTACAAACATACATCACCAACAGATACTTATCAACACAGATCAGATAGCAGAAACACAACAGAACAGATCAGATATTTCATACCCTTTGCTTCAGCAAACCCTAGTTTGCATACGCGCTTTCCTTTCTCTGATGTCGCGTATATACGCGCTTCCTTCCATATAAACCGGCGTATACTTCAGTACAAATTACAAAGCTAATTTTATTGCGCATACGCGCTTTCTCTTCAGCGAAGCCGCGTATATACGCGCTTCCTCTTCGACGAAGTAGCGTATAGATCTTCAACCATCATAGAGCAGCATACTTCTTCAGATCAGACATTCAGTTCAGATTTAACCCTTTACTTCAGACAGATGTTCGCCTCATCACAGATCTAATCACTCCATAAACAGATCTAGCAAATACAAGTACATTTCAGATCTAGAAATCTCGCTTCATCATTTCTTCATAGGTGCATCATAGATTCAGATCTATCATCAAACCTTTACCCTTTCCATACAGATATACTTCACAGAGAAGTATTCATTCAAGCTCAGACATCTTGCACCCACACCTCTCATTTGCACAATGAATTTCTTCTCCTTATATAGGTTTATCCTTTTTCAATACCACGGGCCCCTTTTTCAATACCACGAGCCAAACCAATACCACGAGCCCAAAACTACCTGGACGGGGTCAATTACGCGGATCATTACCCAATACAATGGGTCAATACCATGGTGGTTACCCTTGGTTTTGCACTTTTTGAGCGCTTTAGCCCATACGCGACTTGGCACGTTCTTTTCCGCGTGCATACGCGACTTCCCTTAGACAGATCCGCGTATACATAGAGATATACTCTTTTCATCATACTTTGAGTACATTATGAATTCTTTTCTTCATTGCCTTTTGTACACACTGTAGATTCATCATATTTTCTTCATCGGGAACATATTCTTTCAAGCACAACTTCATCAAGTTGTCATCATCTTCATCAGGTGGGTTGCCTTTCAAGGACAACACTCAGCATCATATTGTCAACAAACATTATATCACATCAGATTTACATTAGTTACCAAGTCCATCAAGCCAAGGATAACTTCATCAGGTGGTTTTCCATCAAGGACAACACATGTCAACAGTCGCATGTCTTCATCTTCATTCAGTGGGTTGCCATCAAGGACAACACTCTGCATCATATTTCCAACAATCTCCCCCTTTGGACTTGATGGCAACCATGATGGTGTTTGGTTACCACAACAGATAGATACATTAAGAATACAATGACACCATGTCACTCTCCCTATTTTTACCATGTCACTCTCTCCATTTTTGCCATGTCACTCTCTCCATTTTTGGCATCATTCAAACACCATGTCACTCTTGCCCTTTGACATCAAGGGCAAAGGGCACATCATTATCTTCATTCAAACACCATGTCACTCTCCCCCTTTGACATCAAGGGAAACGGGCAGATCAAAACCAACACACTCACCCCCTTTTCTCCTCATGTAGAAGAAGCGTTCTGCAGATCTGATGTATACTGAAGTGACCAAGCTCCCCCTGAGTTCATGCTGAATCTTCAAACATATTTTCAATGAAGTACATGAATCTATGAAGTTCCTATCACCAATGACTCATACTTACATCAAATATCCAACCAAGTGGATTTACATATGAGACTCAAGTACCCAACCAAGTGGGTTTACAAATTGACAAGTCCTTACATGACTGAATATTACAATTTTACAACATGGGTCTCAACCAGACCTTTTCATCAAAGTACAAATATGAATTTTCATAATTAATACCAAAAAGACCTCAAGAGAGATCATATATCAGAACCACCATAATGCCAACAATGCATTATACTCAGCAACGCTAAAGCTCCCCCTGAATCTGTGCATTCACGCATCCTTTTCATATGACTAAGGCTCCCCCTTAGTTTGTGCATCCTGAAAACTTCCACCAACAAATCATCAAGGCATCTTCATCGAAACATTAGAAACAGAATTATGAGAACTGGAACACCACCAGAGATACCAAACAGTATCAGAGATACCAAACAGCACTGCAGCTGTGCTGAAGAGAGCTGAACCAACCAAAAATTGCCAGCAACCAAACATACGCGGTTTTCTGTGCAGGAACTCGCGTACATACGCGACTGTGTTTCAGGAAACCCGCGTATCCCAAGACATCTTCTAAATTTCAACCAGATCTGATTCTTTGTAAGGCAAAGACAATGTTCAGCTTCTTTCTGAGACATTTGAATGCTTCCCTGGACTACAGATAGATAGAATGGTGTAGTTGTGTCTTCAAGTGTCATCCAACGGTTGTAGCATAAGCACATTAGTAACCAAGCCTTCAGATTATTTGTAGCATCAATACAATCTTTCCAAGAGAGATTATCATATCAAAATAGCATCTTCACATCAGAGTCAAGCAATCATCCATGTGGTCCAATATCACCATGATCTTCAAGATTTATCATGAAGTAACATATGAAGGCAAAAGATCTCAACCATAGTAACAACGACATCCAAGTCATCCATGTGTGAGCACACAAAGATACTTATCAACAATCAGGGCTCAAATTCTCATCATAATAATTCATGTACCAAGTCTTCATCATTTGAGCATGAGTATCATAAAGACCAAAGAATAAGCAATCATATTGCCAACAATGCAATCATTAGTATTCAACCTGCTGCTCCCCCTAAACCAGTGCTCTTCCTTAACTTGTGCAATCTGAAACACCTTCAACAGCAAGTCATCAGCAACAATCTCTGCATGATCTGTCCTCATCTCTGAATTATAAGACTTTCATCTCAACAATGAATGCTCTTCATCATAAAGCTACCAGGCTTCATCCATAATCTTCAACACAAGAACCCATGCATCATTTCATTATCATGAGTATAACCAGAATAATGCTAACAGTGCAATCATCAGCAGTCAGATTGATGCTCCCCCTGGACCTCTGCTCCAGATCTTCAGCTATCAGATAAATTCTCTTATCATCAATGCATACGCGACTGTGTCTGCTGAAACTTGTGTGTATACGCGACTTTTTTTCATAGAACCCGCGTATGAAAAGTGAAATATAGAAAATTTCACACCTTCATCTCCTCCTGAACTTGTCCTTCCTGTACCTGTCTTCTTCATATCAGATGTTCTGTTATATAACCAGAATAATCAAATCAACCATGAGAGTCATCATGCATTACTCCCCTTGTGACGATACATTACTAAATCTCATAATGTATCCCACATCATTCCTGCAGTCAATCAGAGAAGTAAGCTTCAGAAGCGGATGACTGCAGTAGGGTCAGAATTCCCTACGTTTCTGATCGGTCCTTCATCTTGAATTGAGTGTTTTCTTCAATAAAATCATTTTCTTCTAGAGCATCCACAAAAACATCCTTTTCTTCTCTAGATTGTTTCTTATTCCATCCCTCCATCTTCTTCCAGATTTGTTTTCTATTTGTGTGCTGAAATTTCTCATATCTGTTCGACCTGCATTCCTTTCTTATATGTCCATGCTTGTTACAAGAATAACATCTCATGTGTCCAGAAAAATAAGCATAAGAATCATAATGAGTATTTCTATTCTTCCTCCTTTTACAATCAGCTGCTTTGTGTCCATACTTGTTACATGAAAAACAATATCCCTTGAAGAAACTAGAGTACCTTTCTATGTAGGAACTGTTTGTTTGAGGCTGAAATGATCTGCTCCTGCAATTTGCTGCAACATGTCCATAATTATGACATTTAAAACATTCAACTTTCTTGAATGAATTCCTTTGAGAATTCATGATTGTTGGTTGAGCTTTTGTCTCTTTCAACACTTCAGATTTTGCATTGACATCCTCTGAATTTTTGGCACTTCCTTGTGAGCTAGATTCTCCTTTAACAGTTTCATGGAAACCAAGACCATGTTTGATAGTAGGAGACCTTTGATTACTCAGAATATTGTCCAAAATATTAGTACTATCATGAAACCTCAACAGTTTTACCTTTTCTTATAATTTGCCTTTGAGAATGTTTACCTCAACCTCCGAGGCTTGACATTGCTTTGTCATGCTTTCTTCTTTCCTTCTTCCATCTTCTACTTGATCCTTCAGATTTAGAATCTCTTCTTTCAGCCAATTTTCATTTTCTTCACATGTTTGTTCCAGCTCTTCATTCTTCTTATTTGATTTTTCCAGATCTTCTTTGAGAGAGATGATTTCTGCTTCAAGGCCTTCCTTTTCAAATGTTTGTAGAGGTTCCTCGATCTTCTTACTTGATGCTTCAAGATCTGTTTGTAGAGAGATGACTGCAGCTTCAAGTCCTTCATTCTTCTTGTTTGATTTTTCGAGATCTGAATTTAGATCGTTGATTTCTACTTCTAGTTCTTTAATTCGATTGGATGCATAAGTATGAAACCTTTGATACTTTTCCACCTGTCCATTTAGCATTTCTATTTGATCTTTCATTTGAGAGATCATCTCATTGTAGATAGCTTCGCTTTTATTAAATGATCTTTGTTGATCTTCAATTTTCTTGATAGCTTCCTTTAGATCCAAAACTTTACTTTTACTATCTTCACTATTGCATGCACAGGAAAGTGCATCACAAGAACAACAATCAATACTTGTTTCATCTTCTTCATTTTCTGCTGCACATGTTTTCTGAGATATCTCTTTTTCAATAGCCTTCTTCTTTTGCTTCTTAGCCATGAGCACTTTCAGATCTTGGTCAGAATCTTCTTCATCTTCACTGGACACTTCATCATCATCTTCTTTTGCATAATAACTCTTTCTCTTCTCAAATTGTTTCCCTTTACCATGCTTTTCTCTATAAGGACATTTAGCAGCATAATGACCAACTTTTCCACACTCAAAACATTTAAAGGGAAGCTTACCTTTGAATCTTCCAGTGCCTAGTTGGAGCTTTCTCACGAAATTCGCTTCTTCTTCATCGGATATATAGCTGGATTCTTTGACAACTTCCTTTTCCTTTCCTTTTGTAGATGACTTAAAAGCAGCTTCTCTTACTTGAGAAGGGCCTCCTTGTCTCATTTCAAAAGCAGTTAGAGTACCATGTAATTGAACAATAGTAAGAGTTTGCAAATCTTGCCTTTCTTCAATAGCTGAAACTTTAGAGTCAAATTTTGAAGTCAATGATCTTAAGACCTTTTCCACCAGAGTAGTATCAGTTATGGTTTCACCCAAATTTCTCATTCAATTTACAATATCATCCAGACGAAGAAAGAAACTGGCAACACTCTCATCACTATGCATCTTCAAATTTTCATATTCAATTCTAAGAGTTTGGAGTTTTGCACTTTTTTACCTTTGTGTCTCCTTCATAGCTTAGAATGATTTTGTCCCATATTTCTTTTGCTGAATGTAGCTGCATCACTTTAGCAAATTCTGATTCAGACATGCTTCCTAATAAGACATTCACTGCTTTGGCATTGATTTCATACTTCTTCCTTTCTGCTGCATCAGTAGGAATACTTGCAGGGTATTGATAACCTTCTTCCACGATTGCCCATACATCTGCACCAAGACTTTGCAGATATGCTTTTGTACGTACCTTCCAGAATATCAGATTGCTTCCATTGAATAGAGGTGGCTTTATAGACATTACTCCTTCTTGACTTCCCATTGCGACGGATCTCCTTTAAGCGATCAAGCTTCTGCACAAGGACCTGCTCTGATACCAATTGTTGAGAAAAATACTGAGAGGGGGGGGGTGAATCAGTATTTACTGCATAATCAAATCTTTTTACTTTTTCATTCCTTAAAACCCATACGCTACTTTCCTTCAGTAAACTAGCGTATATACGCGGATCCCCTTTATGAAACTAGCGCATACACAGAGATCTAGATCTGTCATTAAATATTCACTTATATTATTCCATCATTCATTCATCAGATGTTCAATAAACAGTAAACATGTGCAGTAAGAACAGAATAAACCATCACACAAAGGATCACACATGAACACCAGGATTTTTAGGTGGAAACCCAAGTCGGGAGAAAACCACCGCTGCAGTTGCTCAGCCTTCAATATTTTATTATAGAGAAAACATCTTACAACATATGTCCTGGCGCAGACTTGACCAGCACGCAGGCACCCACCTGCGCTCGTTTACCAGCCTCTCCTGGAAGGGAGCTACGACCCCCTGACTCGTTTACCAGCCTCTCCTGGAAGGGAGCTACGACCCCCTGATCTCGTTTACCGGCCTCACCTGGAAGGGAGCTACAACCCCCTGACTGAAGGCTACAACCTTCAGCACCACCTTGGACCACGTTTCATCAATTTTCACACTGGATCCAACAACTTCAATAGAACAACACTTGCAGGCCACATTTCATCATATTTCCAAACTGGACCCTTTCCATACTTTTAAGCACAAACATACATCACCAACAGATACTTATCAACACAGATCAGATAGCAGAAACACAGCAGAACAGATCAGATATTTCATACCCTTTGCTTCAGCAAACCCTAGTTTGCATATGCGCTTTCCTTTCTCTGATGTCGCGTATATACGCGCTTCCTTCCATATAAACCGGCGTATCCTTCAGTACAAATTACAAAGCTAATTTTATTGCGCATACGCGCTTTCTCTTCAGCGAAGCCGCGTATATACGCGCTTCCTCTTCGGCGAAGTAGCGTATAGATCTTCAACCATCATGGAGTAGCATACTTCTTCAGATCAGACATTCAGTTCAGATTTACCCTTTTACTTCAGACATATGATCGCCTCATTTCAGATCTAAGCCTTTCATAAACAGATCTAGCAAATACAAGTACATTTCAGATCTAGATATCCCGCTTCATCATTTCTTCATAGGTGCATCATAGATTCAGATCTATCATCAAACCTTTACCCTTTCCATACAGATATACTTCACAGAGAGAAGTATTCATTCAAGCTCAGACATCTTGCTCTCACACTCATGATTTGCACAATGAATTTCTTCTCCTTATATAGGTTTATCCTTTTTCAATACCATGAGCCCCTTTTTCAATACCATGGACCAAAACAATACCATGAGCCCAAAACTACCTGGACGGGGTCAATTAGGCGGATCATTACCCAATACAATGGGTCGATACCATGGTGTTTACCCCTGGTTTTGCACTTTTTGAGCGCTTTTGCCCATACACGACTTGGAACATTCCTTTCCGCGTGCATACACGACTTCCCTTAGATATATCCACGTATACATAGAGACATACTCTTTTCATCATACATTGAGTACATTCTGAAATCCTTTCTTCATAGCCTTCTGTACACACTGTAGAAACATCATATTTTCTTCATCAGGAACATATTCTCTCAAGCACAACTTCATCAAGTTGTCATCATCTTCATCGAGTGGGTTGCCTTTCAAGCATCATATTGTCAACAAACATTATATCACATCATATTTACATCATTTACTAAGTCCATCAAGTCAAGCATAACTTCATCAGGTGGATTGCCATCAAGGACAACACATGTCAACAGTCGCATGTCTTCATCTTCATTCAGTGGGTTGCCATCAAGGACAACACTCTGCATCATATTTCCAACACCGATATATACAAGACCTGTTTTTATAAGAGGAGACCGTTGTACCTTGATAATCTCATCTAAGGTTTCTGAACCTTTAGCAAATCTAAGATTGAGAGATTTCACTTTCTCATTATCTTTCCTTAGACTTACTACTTCACACTCCAATACCTCAATGCGTTTTTCTTTTGCTTCAAGCTGATTTTCAAGAGTCTCTATGATTATGTTCTTTTCTTCTGGGCTTACTTTGAGTTGAGTGTTTTCTTCAAGACAATCATTGTCTTCTAGAGCATCCACAAAAGTATCATTTTCTTCTCTAGATTCTTTTTCCATGAGCAGTCTAATATCTTGTTCACATTTTTTCTCACTATCAGATTAACCCATCACTGTCTTCATTAATATAGTAACTTTTTCCTGTGATAGATCGATTCTTATTCCATCTTCCTACTTCTTTCACGATTTCCCATACTTCTGCACCAAGACTTTTCAGATATGCTTTTGTTCGTACCTTCCAGAATATCAGATTGCTTCCATTGAATAGAGGTGGCTTTATAGCTATTACTCCTTCATGACTTCCCATTGAGACAGATCTCCTTCAAGCGATCAAGCTTCTGCAGAAGGACCTCCTCTGATACCAATTGTTGGGAAAAATACTGAGAGGGGGGGGTGAATCAGTATTTAGGGCAAACTAAAACTTTTTACTTTTTCATGCTCTAAAACCCATACGCTACTTTGTTGAAGCCAACTAGCGTATACACGCGGATATCCTTCATAAAACTCGCGTATACACAGAGATCTAATTATGCCATTAGTTCTTCACTTATATCATTCCATCATTCATTCATTAGATTTTCTATAAACAGTAATCATGTGCAGTAAGAACAGAATAAACCATCACACAAAGCATCACACATGAACACCAGGATTTTTAGGTGGAAACCCAAGTCGGGAGAAAACCACCGCTGCAGTTGCTCAGCCTTCAATATTTTATTATAGAGAAACATCTTACAACATATGTGCTGGTGCAGACTCTACCAGCACGCAGGCACCCACCTGTGCTTGTTTACCAGCCTCTCCTGGAAGGGAGCTCCAACCCCCTGACTCGTTTACCAGCCTCTCCTGGAAGGGAGCTACGACCCCCCGATCTCATTTACCAGCCTCACCTGGAAGGGAGCTACGACCCCCTGACTGAAGGCTACAACCCTCAGCACCTCTATGGACCACGTTTCATCAATTTTCACACTGGATCCAAAGCTTCCTTTAGGAAACAACTTGCAGGCCACGTTTCATCATATTTTCAGACTGGACCCACTCCACATATTTAAGCTCCATCATTCAACCAAACTGAAACAGACAACTCAGAACTGTAGAATACAGATAGCAGCAACACAGCAGAACAGATCAAACATTTCATACCCCATGCTTCAGCAAACCCTAGTTTTGCATACGCGCTTTCCTTTCACTGATACCGCGTATATACGCGCCTTTTACCATACAAACCCGCGTATACTTCTGTACATATTACATAACTAATTTCACTGCGCATACGCGCTTTATCTTCAGCGAAGCCGTGTATATACGCGCTTCTTCTGCGTCAAACTAGCGTATGGTTCTTCAGACATTTAGGTCATTGCAATTCTTCAGAACAGATACATCACACAGATTTAACCCTTTACTTCAGACAGATGTTCGCCTTATCTCAGATCTAATCATTCCATAAATAGATCTAGCAAATACAGACACATTTCAGATCTAGATATCCCGCTTCATCATTTCTTCATAGGTGCATCATAGATTCAGATCTATCATCAAACCTTTACCCTTTCCATACAGATATACTTCACAGAGAAGTATTCATTCAAGCTTAGACATCTTGCACCACTCTCTTACCTCTTGCACAATGAATTTCTTCTTCTTTATATAGGTTTACCCTTTTTCAATACCATGAGCCAAAACCACATTACTTCCGATGGTATTCTTGGACGGGGTCATTTAGACGAATCATTACCCAATACAATGGGTCAATACCATGGTGGTTACCCCTGGTTTTGCACTTTATGAGCACTTTTTCCCATACGCGACTTGGCACGTTATTTCTCGCGTGCATACGGGACTTCTCCTAGACAAAACCGCGTATGCCTTGAGACATACTCTTTTCATCATGCTTTGACACATACTGACAATTCTTCCATCATTACATTCTCTAACTTTGGACAACACCTCGCATCTAGTTCATCAAGACAGATCTATCACACAACTTCATCAAGTAAGTTTCCATTATCTTCATCAAGTGGGTTGCCATTCAAGGACAACACTCAAGATCATATTGCTAACAAACATCATTTCACATCGATTTACATCACTAGATTTTTACCAAGTCCATCGTGTCAAGAATAACTTCATCGTGTGGTTACCTAAGGACAACACATGTCAACAATTCCATGTCTTCATCTTCACTGCTAAGTTGCCATCAAGGACAATACTTCCGCATCATATTGCCATAAAACTGAAAAACACGAGGGTGGTAATTTTCCATTCTTAGATTTGATACCAATGAGAAAAGAAAGTGACTCAAGTGATAAAATTCGCATTAAATTGTAAATGGTGATTCGTCCATCTTCATGGAGTTTTGGAGCGTTAAAGCGAAGTCTGGAGAGGCTTTGGCATGCGAACCTGGGAGCGTATTCGTATCTGGCTACACTACAACAGATCATGAAGCCCTGGATGGATTTCCGAATGATGAAGATCTTGAGTCATCGGAAGATGAGGAAGAAGAGTTAGCTCAGATCCAACGGTTTGCGGGGCGATAAATTAAACGAAGTTTATGAGAGCTGGTACCCCCCGCAAAATGGTTTAATTGAAACCACTATTCACAAAATCGACGGTTGTGATGTATTACGGCCCCTCTGATCCATTTCTTAGAAACCGCTATCATTACCCCCCGCAGGTAGTTTTGGGTTTTCCAAAACCATGGGTGACTTTGTTAGTACGTATGAGTGTAGTGGGACCCAAAATGTACCATTGGTTCCTCTTGCTTGCGTTAGAGTAAGGTTTTATTTCAGTTTTATATTATATATTATATATATAATATTAAAACAAGCTTTTTGTAATTGTAATTAATGCCAAAATTTTCAAGAATCAGTTTTAAAACTGATCATAATAGTTAGTTAGATAAAATAGCAGATATAAAATCAGAACAAGGAAGAGGGGCAAGGGTTCCGGTTTTCAGATCTCCAGACAATGATCTTTGTACTGAGTTTTCAAGTGATTAATGAATGAAATAAAAACTTCTAGCATTTGTTGATATTGATTCGTCTCCTAGTTTACATAATGTATTTTCAGTCTTTGAATAAAATGAAGTATCGAAGCAGCAGGTCTCTTTTTGCATGTGTAAATAAGAGTTAAAACCCTTAATAGGCGCTCCTTCATTTTAACTGTTCTTTGCTTTTCATTCTTCTAAAGTCTGAGATGCTAGATTTTGTACAGCAGCATATTGTTTTGGGTTTTTTCCTTTCATTCTTATTATGAACATTTCATTCTATATCAGCAAATAATAGCATTGTGGATCGTTTATAGCATTTGATTTTGAAGATGCAATGATTGAATTCTAGAGGTGATTGAACATGGATCCATATCTCTGTGACATAGTTATTTGAATGTCTTGAGCACGGATTCCTTTACACAGCAAGGAATTGTTTCTCAAGGTACAACATTAATTGGCGCCGTTGTCAAGGATCGAAGAATCGAAATTCATTTCCCTGGGTTTTCTTTTTACTTCCTCTGGTTGTTCAGTGAGGAGGAAGTTTTTGGCTGTGTTTACTTTATACAGAATTCTCATTTTCAAAAAGCCAAATGCGAGGTCAAATACCTTGCAGCAGAAGCTTTCATAATCCTTTCTTTTTTATGGTGAACAAGATTCAGATTTGAAGATTGGTTGTTTATTATTCACCTGGCGACTCCACTGATGAAGGTTTCATTAGATGAAGAATTTCTCTGGCAAGAAGATGAGAAAGTATCATAGAAAAAACATGTATCAGAATTTCCGTTTTTTGAAGGAGGTTCTATTTTTATTTGTCAATTTAGTGGTTTATTTTCCCTTTTATCTTAAAAGGATTGTTTCCTGCTTTATTTTCTCAGAAGATTATAAGGCCCAAAATGTAAATTCATTATTGGAAAAAGATGATTTTTCTTCTGCTTGTATTATAAATCTTGACACAAGTGTATCTCCTAAACATGAAAGGAGGGATGATTGTTGTATTACAATCCCGGAAGATAATCAGTCACGGTCTGGGCATAAAGGTGATGATTCATCATCTTTGGATGATAATATTTTGCCTCATAATAAATTGACTGTTTCTCAGTTCAAAAACAGAGAAATCTTTAAACCCCTGAAGCTGCCCGCTATTCTCCATCAATATCCTTCAAACGGATTCAAGTCCTTGCCAAGTTTCTCCGGGAAGGAGAAGGACATTTCAGTTGAATCACATATCTTGGAATTTGAATACTTTCTGGATAAATTTCAAATCATTTATGAAGACGTAGCCTTAAGGATGTTTTGCCATTCTTTAAATTAGGATGCTCAGCAATGGTTCCAGTGTTTGAAAGCAGGTTCAATTGATTCCTGGCAAGATCTTTAAGATGTATTTCTTACATATTGGGGCGAGAGTAAGTCATATGAAGAGCACCTTTAGGAATTATATTCAATCCTTAGGCAAAGTAATGAATCGATTTCTGAGTTTAATAGGAGGTTTCAAAAAATTTATTTCAGCATGCCAGAAGAAGTTAGACCTCCAGAAGCAGCAGCTATGGTCTATTATTTGAAAGCTCTTTCCATCACCTTAGCTTTTTATCTCAGGGAGAGAAAGCCTAGTAATCTAAAGCTGATGTTTCTCCATGCGCAAGAAATCGAAGATAATGCGTGGGCTTGTAGAAATTTTTCCTGCGATGTAGAAAGTCCAAGTTTTGTCAAAAATAAGAGGGCTTGTGAAGGAAACATTGGCATTTCCTTACAAAAGAACGTAAGTTCAAAGATGAATAAAGATTTCCAAAAAGTATTAAAAGGTTTTTGTACTGTTGAAAGACAAGAATCTAATCATTTTGAAGATCCTAGCCAAAACTTTGAAGCAACAACTGAACTATACTATGAAAACATGGAAACTCATTGCAATAATTTTGTGAGTAGTGAGGACAAAAGTGCAGTCTCTCAGACAGGTTTGCAAGAAGAGGAAGATTTTCGTCATCAATTGATGTTAAGAGAAGAACATCAGCATTATGGAGAGCAAACCTTGGATGTCTGTTTTCAGCCTAAATGCCTGCCTACAGGAAGTGGCAGTCAACTTCATAACACACAGTTCCTAATTGAAAAGTCAAACAATGGAAGAAGCCACCATGTTCAAAGAAGTCTACCTCAGCAAACTGTTCAAAAAAAGAAGGTGGCCAAAACTTTATTTCATGAGTTCTATGATCCGGTTGCTGAATATATGGCAAATTTCTTCGGTCAGCAACAAGCTTCAATGCCAGGGTATGTACAAAATTTTGTAGTTGAAAATTTTTCATGGTACCTTCCTCTTTTGATTTTCAAATCTCAGCAGTATGAAGGTATTAAATCTAACAAGCAGATGTTGGATTGGTTCCATTGGAAGGTTGACTTCACTTGATTAAGTTCAACCATGCTTATATAAGTAGGAGTTGTATATAAATAAGCTCAGAAGTTGAGCATTCCCAGTTGCAGTATTTCTAGTTTAATATTTTCAATTCAAAATAAAGATCCAAGAAGAAGGAGGGTTCAGAGAAGTTTTTAAATTTCCACAGATTTTGGGTTGAGAGAAGATTCAGTCTAACTTGAATCCATGCCCAATAAAGGCTACTGATCTACAAGTTCTCAGCACTTTGCTACCAAAGTACTGTCCCCAATTGGAGCCAGATGTTGTAGCACAACATTCTCGAAGAAAAAGCTCCGAGAAGTTTTTGGCAATTTTAGTCACAGGAATAATTATAGAAGTGTGTTAAGTCCCTATATTAATAGTGTAGTCCCTTATTATGTTAGTGTAGCCCCCCTTATTGTTATTGTTGTACCCCCGTAACCCCCATATTGTTATTATTGTGCCCTTACATTATTATTGTTAGGTTGGCTAGGATTACATTGTGGCCCCATGGACTCCTATATATAGAAAGGAGGTTTTGTCATTTGTATCATCCAAGAATTGTTCATTCATGCAATGTATTGGAGGTTGCCCTCGAAGGTTTATTTCGTTTACTGATATCTCTTTTCTTCTATTTTTGAAGCTGGTTACACAACATTTGGTATCAGAGCTTGGGATTCTAGGGTTTCGCTGCTCCAAACAGGTCATCGTGGAATTTTCGCTATAACTTTTTTCTACGAAGTTTCAGAAGCTGAAATTTTTAGGGTGCGAAGCTAAAAGCCTGAGGAAGATTGTCTAAAAATTTCAGAGCTTGGTTCGCAATATTTTCGGAGATATCATCTGTGGAAGTTAGGTTTTTTTTCAAGCTCCTAAACAGGTCATCGTGGAATTTTCGCTATAAAATTTTTTCTACGAAGGTTCAGAATCTGAAATTTGTATGGTGCGAAGCTGAAATCCTGAGGAAATTCGTCAAAAAATTTCAGAGCTTGGTTCGCAATATTTTTGGAGATATGATCTGTGGAAGGTAGTGCTTTTTCAGGCTCCTGAATTTCAACTCAAAGAGGTGATCGTGGGAAAATTTCAATAACTCTCTCTCTGGGCATCGGATTGGAGTGTCGTAAAAAGTGGTCGCAAGTACACGGACTCTAGTTTCTTGGCTATCAATTTTAGAGACAAAGGACGAAACAGTGACACGTGGCAAGTCGTACAAGTTCGCTCTACTGAACCAGTCCATAATTAGGTCATTGTGGGAGATTGGACACAACTTTGTCTTAGAGAATCCAAATCAGGTCAAACCTATGGTATTCAAAATATAATTCAGAGGGATACTTCAGTGCTGAATTTAAAATATTGAAGGGCCTCAATCACAGAGATAATCCAATTTCAATATCGAGCTCCTCAAAAGTAAGTAAAAGGTGTGTATTGTTTTTCCCGAATTGCATAAATATTGTTTGAAAAATTAGTTTGAAGTGATTCCAAGGGCCTAATGAGCATATATTTCAGTATTGTGTTTTGAAATGCCTCCTAAAAATAATTCAACACCCATTAAGCCCTCATAAATCTATACTATGATGCATGAAGTGGAAGAATTGCAGTATGAGATATCAAAATTACGGTACCAAGTGCAACAAATTTCGATCTTACGAAGAGCAACCGAAGCTGACATAGATGGTTTAAAAGAAGAAATGGAGGCTAAGTTGGATGGTTTGAAGAATAAAATAATAGCTAATATGGATGATAAATTAGTGGAAGATGACATCGAGCATCAACAACAAGTTCTCCAACTCTCAAAGGATAACCTAACTTTGGTGCAGAATCTAATGAAACAACAGGAATATCAACATCACATCGAAAGAAGTTTTGAAGCGGTCACAAAAACAAGAACTCGACAAGTACGATCAATTTCAGAGTATCTCAGCAAGTGGAAGAACTTTCCTGTAAAATATTCCACATGGGAGGATGATAATTTTATACAGAAGCATCAAGAAATAATCAAGCGTTGAGGACAACACTTGTTTGAAGGAGAGGGGCATGTTAAGTCCCTCTATTAATAGTATAGCCCCTTATTATGTTAGTGTAGCCCCCCTTATTGTTATTATTGTACCCCTGTAACCCCCATATTGTTATTATTGTGCCCTTAAATTATTATTGTTAGGTCGGCTAGGATTACATTGTGGCCCACTAGGATTATATTGTGGCCCCATGGACTCCTATATATAGAAGGAGTTTTTGTTCATTTGTATCATCCAAGAATTGTTCATTTATGTAATGTATTGGAGGTTTCCCCCTCGAAGTGGCTCATTTCTAAGGCGTTGATATCTCTTTTCTTCTATTTTTGGAGCTGGTTACACAACAAAGTGGAACAAGTTCAAGGAGATAAACAAAATGTTTTAGCCATTTGAAACATTGTGCCTAAGAAATCTGTTATTGGGTGATTTAATTACATTGCAGGGCATTCAGGATTCGGCACAGAATGTGTCCCTTATCTAAAGTTGGTTTGCATGAAATATCCAAAATTGTTGGATAAATGGGTGGAGGAAGCCGGAACTCCAAAACGTAAGGGATTAAGTTTAGATCATCCGGACTTAACAAAAGATCCCCTTGGTATATTACGACCTGCAAGCTTTGTCACTAGCTACCTCTAGTTAGTGCTTATTCTTCCTTTGCAAGAATGGTGGGAGTAGCGCAAGGTGTAGATCATCAACGAAGAAGAATGGATCCTGCAACAAATGAACCGTTATTCACCAACTGTACCAGAGATTTTCTTGGGACTCTTGACTATATTTTCTATACAGCGGATTCACTTATGGTGGAGTCTCTCTCGCCATAGAGGCGTGTAGGTGGAACATCTCGTAGATCATCTACAGGGATTACTGAGAGGAGTAGAAAAAAATGGAAGTTATGGAGCACAACAGCGTCGACTTCCTTCTCTCGACGCCCAGTGGCAGTAGCAGGGGATGGTCATATGCACTGATTATCCTCAATTACGACGTCCCTCGCTTCACTGCAGTTCTTTGGGGTCGAGCGCAGTTACGGTTGTGTGCTGACGGAGGGGCCAATCGCCTCTACGATGTAATTCCGAGCTTCTTCCCCGAGGAAGATCTTTTTCTTGTTTGTCAAAGGTACAAACTAGATGTAATAAAAGGCGACTTGGATTCCATTCGGCCAGAAGTCAGAGAGTTCTACGATAATCTGGGTTCAAGAATTTTGGATGAGTCATATGATCAGGATACAACAGATATTCACAAATGCATAGCTTTCATAAGAGACTGCACACCATATTTGGAGAAGTCTAATTTGGTTCTTCTTATAGTGGGAGCTCTTAGAGGAAGATTTGACCATGAGTTGGAAAATATAAATGTTCTTTATACATTTCCAAACATTCGAATTGTTCTCTTGAGAAATCATAGTCTTGTTTATCTTCTTCCCAAAACCCATCGCCATGAGATTTTAATAGATCATTCAGTTGAAAGGCCACATTGTGGTCTCGTTCCTGTTGCTGCACCATCTCAGAGTACTGCCACTAGTGGTCTGCAATGGGATCTGAGTGAGACTCCAATGAGTTTTGGTTTTCTAATTAGCACATCAAACATATTGAGAGATGAAAAAGTGACAGTATTCTCTGATGTGGACTTACTCTGGACATCATCCATTCAAAATTCAGCATGTTGATCTAGTATTTCGAGCGATTTTTCCAAGGAATCCACAGGGAAAGGCCTGATGTTATATTCTGGAAAAAATTGGGCAGGAGAACACGAGGGTGGTAATTGCCCATTCTTAGATTTGATACCAATGAGAAAAGAAAGTGACTCAAGTGATAAAATTCACATTAAATTGTAAATGGTGATTCGTCCATCTTCATGGAGTTTTGGAGCGTTAAAGCGAAGTCTGGAGAGGCTTTGGCATGGGAACCTGGGAGCATATTCGTATCTGGCTACACTACAACAGATCATGAAGCCCAAGATGGATTTCCGGATGATGAAGATCTCGAGTCATCGGAAGATGAGGAAGAAGAATTAGCTCAGATCCAACGGTTTGCGGGGGGATAAATTAAACGAAGTTTATGAGAGCTGGTACCCCCCGCAAAATGGTTTAATTGAAACCACTATTCACAAAATCGACGACTGTGATGTATTACGGCCCCTCCGATCCATTTCTTAGAAACCGCTATCATTACCCCCCGCAGGTAGCTTTGGGTTTTCCAAAACCATGGGTGACTTTGTTGGTATGTATGGGTGTAGTGGGACCCAAAATGTACCATTGGTTCCTCTTGCTTGCGTTAGAGTAAGGTTTTATTTCAGTTTTATATTATATATTATATATATAATATTAAAACAAGCTTTTTGTAATTGTAATTAATGCCAAAATTTTCAAGAATCAGTTTTAAAACTGATCATAACAGTTAGTTAGATAAAATAGCAGATATAAAATCATAACAAGGAAGAGGGGCAGGGGGTTCTAGTTTTCAGATCTCCAGACAGTGATCTTTGTACTGAGTTTTCAAGTGATTAATGAAGGAAATACAAACTTCTAGCATTTGTTGATATTGATTCGTCTCCTAGTTTACATAATGTATTTTCAGTCTTTGAATAAAATGAAGTATCGAAGCAGCGGGTCTCTTTTTGCATGTGTAAATAAGAGTTAAAACCCTTAATAGGCGCTCCTTCATTTTAACTGTTCTTTGCTTTTCATTCTTCTAAAGTCTGAGATGATAGATTTTGTACAACAACATATTGTTTTGGGCTTTTTCCTTTCATTTTTCTTCTGAACATTTCATTCTATATCAGCAAATAATAGCATTGTGGATCGTTTATAGCATTTGATTTTGAAGATGCAATGATTGCATTCTGGAGGTGATTGAACATGGATCCATATCTCTGTGACATAGTTATTTGAATGTCTTGAGCACGGATTCCTTTACACAGCAAGGAGTTTTTTCTCAAGGTACAACAGGAGTGATGCCTCCAGAGTGGCTGTTGGATGTAGATGCACCATATGTGGGTAGTCGTTGAAGGATTTGAGCAAAGTTATCCATCATCGTGTTCCTTTGTTTCTTGAGGGCCTCCTCGAGCAGTATTTTGATAGGATATCTTGCTCCCTCGTCTTTATTTTCTTCTTCCATGGGAGGTCGTTGGGGTTTACGAGGCTGATCTTGCAAGGGTTCAACCATATTGAGTCCTTACTCCTTATACCTTGACTGCGTTGGGGACATGCAAATAAAAATAAAGAAAGAGCAGACCCGCTCTGATACCAATGATCCAGATTTTATGCAGGAATGCAACATAATAAAAAAATAACCATAAACATAGAGATGCAATGGAAATAATCCTTCATTTCATTAATAAAAGAATGAATAAAATAAGCTTATAGGCATAATGGAAATAAAATAGCTAGGGTGCTAGTAGCGAATCTCTGAGAAGAGATGTGATGGCTACAGACCTCTGAACTATGTTACAATGAAGCTAGAGAACCTATTTATTATTGAGAAACAATGGAGAACTCTAAACTTCCAAAACCCTAACCCTAGGAGATGAAGCGCCAAAACTATGGGCCCCGTTTGGGTAAATTGGTGGTTCAACTTCCCAGGGACATAACTTTGGCATCCGATCTTCGTTTGATGCGCTCAATAGCTCATTAGAAAGATTTTTCCAAGGAGTAAAACTTTTGAATGAGAAACATTGGTCTGTGGACCCATTTTTCTCTCCATTTTCCCAAAAAACGTCTTTTAGGGCCTCAAAACGGCTTCGGAAGTTTAGGACTCGAAAAAATGCTAAAAATAGTAAGTTTTGTTGCAACTTGAAAACTTAAAGAAATTATGGTAAGGGTTCAAATGGAATAGGTGGGTGGCCACCAATATCCACCTGGATCATTAAGGCCCAAAAACGGCTTCGGGAGTGGAGGACCCGAAAACCTGCTACAAATAGTAAGTTTTGCTGAATGTGAAAAGCTGCAAGAATTGATGGTGCTAGTCCAAATGGAATAGGTGGGTGGCCACTGATATCCACCTGGATCAGAAAAAGCTGAAAGTGGATGCGATAGTGAAAAAAAAATTATATTTTTGTTTTTATTCGCTTTTTCGGGTCCGCAGCTGTCGCAACTTATATTACTTTGTTTCTTTAAGTCTTAACGAAATCAAGTGCGATGCGAAAAAAGAAAGAAAATGTTTTTATTTATTTGGAAATTATTTTTAAAGAGCGCATTTCGCAATTCATATATTTTATGATTTAGGATTCTTTTTGAAGGATAAAATATGTGATAAGTGATGCGCTTTAGGCAGGAAACTTTATTTTCTAAGTGTTTTTAAAAGAAATTATTAAAACAAATTTTCCCTATTTATTTCTAAAGGGTCCTTATTTATGAAAAATAAATGGGGTTTTTTGTATAGCACAACAGATTGATGATGAGTTGATCCAACAAGAAGCAGAAAACATGGAAACAGAGGAAGAGGATGACAGTGAAGAAAATGAGGAAGTTGACAGTGGAAATGAATTGAGCAGTGATGAAGAGGGCAGCCAAGATGAAGATGAAAAAAATAATGAAGATGCAAAGGATAAAGGCAACAGTGACACCCATGAAGTAAGAATGAGTGATGAACATGACAGCAAGCAAGAAAATAGTCATGACAGTCATAACAACAGTCATTAAAATCATGAAAACAATGAAGAAAGTGAAGATACTGATAGTCAAAATGAAGATCGTATCAATGATGAGGCAAGCAATTGCAATGAAGAACAAAATTAAAGTCGTGAAAATAGTGAAAAGGTTGAAATTGAGGCTAATGCTGAGAACAAAGAGGACAATGATGAAGCAGAAAACATGATGCTTGATTATACTAATGATGAAAATGAAGAGTTTGATGACAGTAGCAAGTATCATAGCCATGATCAAGATACCAACAAGACCAGAATCACACCTCTTCCATTAACATATCAAATAGGACCAAGGCTTGTGTTTGCTACCTCTAAAAGGCAATGGACCATGCCATCCACCTCAGCTCAAATCTTCACAAGGGAAAACAAAAGGTAAAGTAAGAAGAAGAATATCATGAGGTTGAGAGGGAGTTTGAAATCATTCAGGTGGACAGTGATGAGGAGAATGAAGCAATGATCTCAAACTTGCTCATCCAGAACAAAAATTCCCTAATTGAAGACTTCCAAGAAAATCTAGATAGGACCAAGAGTGCGAATGATGACCTTGAGATGGAGAACAAGCAGCGAGGGGCACAAATTTCCATTTATGAGGCTAGAGAAATCAAAGCCCAGAAAGAAGCTCAAAGGGCACAGGTAAATCTAGAAGAGTTCATGGGCACCTATGAGGAGAGTGAAGGTGAAGAAGGGAAGACTAGGAGGAGACCAAGAACCATGGGTTTGAAGAAGGCATTGGAAAAACAAAGAGAACAAGAATCAACCTTAGCAGAGCAGCTCCCTCTAGATGAGTTACTGGCCATGGAGATAGCACATGATCGGGAGCCTTGGTGGGAAGGACCCAACATACGCTTGGAGGCTAAATTGCAGAAAGCTAACAACGATCTTGATCTCCAAAGGAAGATGACCAAGCATTATGCCCGGAGAAACCAAGTTGCAAGGGATAAGCTCAAAAAGGCCCAAACCAAGATCCAAGAACTCAAATAGGAAAAATACCAAGAATGCCTTGTAATCTTTCTCAAGATTCTCTACAGGTCTCTCAAACCCGATGAGGGAGACTTCCACCAATTTTGAGGAATTTTTGACAAATTTTGTTTTTTTGTGAATTTGGAGGCCTCTAAGCGCAACACCCCTGGTGCTACGTTTTCATCTCAGGCACTCATAGTAGGAAAACTCATCATTTATTGAATCCTCATGTATAGTATAGTATGCTCACCAAATTGCAGAGCATTTGGAGCATTTTTGATCCCTCAAAAGGCCAAAAAACACCTCATTTTTCACCTTTCTGCCTCACTTTCAGGCTTGGTGTTGCACCTAGAGAAGTTTTGGGAAATTTTTCTTTTGGAAAAATTAGTGAAGCTCATTTAGAAAAACAAGGGTAAATTTGGAAACTAGACTCAGGAAGCTTTCCAATGGGCCATCACGGAGGAAATTTCGACATTGGGAAGGTCACCAAAACTTGACTACAAGTGGACCCATTTTTTGCCTGGGAAGGTGTTGTGCGTTCAGACCTCACTATGCATTTTTGGCCAAAAGTCAACAAAAAACACTCATGAATTACAAAATGATATTTTAATGTTTTTGAGGAAAATCAATCCAAAATTAGGTGCTAGGATTTATTTTGGCATTTATTTCATGAGATATTTTGTGCCTTGGGCCTTGCATGGTCTCTTAGGTATAAATGACATTTATGGTGTATTTATGGTTTCTAAAAGCCTATTAGGGTTTCCACCTCCTCATTTGCTAGATAAATAGAGAAAGGAGGTCTTATGTATATGGCTAGAATTTGGTGACTCTTTGGAGCAGTACATAGTTTTTTTTGGATATTGGAGAAGAAATTGGTGTTGTGGAGTTTGTGAATGGCTTGTCTTGATTGATGATGGAGAAGGTTGCTTGCAAGATCCCTGAGTTTGGTTAATGGTGATGTGCTTCTATTCAGTTATTTTTTTCTTATCTATAATTTTGTTTAATCCTTCTAAATTACAGTAGGACCAAAGTTTTAGACTAAGAAATGTTTTTCAAAGGCACCTTAGCTCTGTTTTTTCTTCATTGCCTCTATGTTTTCCTCTACCAAGACATTTTAGAGAATTCTTAATTGCTCTGTAGACCCCCCTAAGCTTGTTTATTTCATGAATGGTTTAATACACTAGGTATAAAAGATGATTTATGGTTAGCCCTACTTATTTGATGTCACTAAACATTGTTATTGAGGTCTCTCTCTAAAGTACCATTAATTAGGTTTGCCAAAGAGGCTATGTTTCGATCATACCCTTTGTCCATGCTTGTATAATTGTTTTGGAGATCTTCATAGATATGATAAATGATTTTTAGGCATTCGCTCTTCTTTGATTAAATTTATATGTGTATCTTGAATTTTTTCTAACCTTGAAGGTGAAATCACTAGAAGTTAAATGAATTACTCGCCTTCTATATTTCATTGGATTGTTTGTCTGAAATGCTTATTTTCTTGAGTTGAATCAAAGAGTTATTGGTGTGCCCTGTCTATTTATTACTTCTCTATGTTAAATGGTGTTGAAGTCCCTTCCTGCTTAAGTACATGAAAAAGGATTCTTGATTTCCCTTTGCCCTACTTTGTTTCACAAACTTGATGTTCATTTCACTTCACAAAAACCTTGAAAATCCATCTAACCATGCTATATTTTCCTTGTGATCCACCCTAATTTATTTTTGAAAAATTCCATGACTTTATTGACTCCATAGCCCAATGATTTGAATATTCCTCACTCTATCTATTTCTACTTGATCATCTTACCCAACCAAAACAAACAAAAAAACCCTACACTTAACAACTAGCCTAAAATTAAAACCGTAAAAGAAAACAAGCTCACATCCTTTGCACAAATAGAGAGAGCCCTCACTGAGTCCAGGAAGGCTAGGTCCTGGGACTCCAAAGACTTGTCTGATGTTACACTGTTCATTTGATCTCACCAATATAAAAAATCATGGGAACATAACACAATGTGAGTGCTGCAAACCTCCATCATTGGTGACACCAACATGTGATATGCTTCCCTCATAAGCTAAGTGTTCACCAATCCATCCCTCCATGAATTGTTCCTCCAAAGTTATCATGAGATGCAAGTAATCCATCCCATAAGGAGACAATAGTTAAAATGAAGCAAACATGGTTTTCCCAATGTTCTCCCTGAAAAATGTAGCATAGTGAACATGGAGAATCTCCATCCCATAGGGCACATACATTCCTCCCATCCTTCCTCCATACATTCCCATAAAAAGTACAATTACATCATCAATGTATGGGATCAAAACTAAATACATACAAACATAAATTTGTGCATATGGAGGTGGGTCATAGTCCCACATGTGGAATCAGCACGGTAAATCTCCTGACTGCATCAGATCATGATGTGGTAAATGGTTTCCCCACCACATACTTGTTGTCCAAGTCATCTCACCATGGCTGAAATTGTGAGACATATTTGGTGCTTTAGGAGTGCACCCATCATGATACAAAATCATCTCCCTTTGTCCTCCAAGGGAGTGGCCACATTCAGAATTTTTTGTGGCCCAAAGTTGGCTATGAATTTTATATGGTATAGTGCTCCTCCTTGGAGCTATGGCCTGCATAAACATATTAAAATAATTCATATTTTCATCAAATAAAACATTAGGTTCACACGCATATCTTTCACCAAGATTTCTCCTCAAACAAATGGAGTGGTGCATAAATCTATCTCCTCTCTCAAAAGAAGAAAGAGATGGCTGAATTAAATCCTTTATAGAGTTATCTTGATGTCCCAACTCCACATGGTTCATGTGTCTTTGAAAATTCTGATATATTTCTCCTTCAAAGCCCTTCCAAGTGTAGTTTCCCATGATGATGTTGTAGAATCTCATGGAATATGTGTGGCTGAAAAAGAACTCTTCATAAGCCCTTTGTAGCAACTTCTTCTTGAGCTTGGAGGCTCTAGATAAAATTATCCTACCATGATAATAGATGACTACTTCTTGGACTGAATAGCCCTCCTCATGTAGCTGGTCTTCAAGTATCATGCATGTGTGAAGATCCTTGGAATAATCCACCAGCAGTTGGGATTTCCAATATGGATCAATATCCCATAGTGACAGCACTGATGATCTATCAAAATAAATGTTTCTCATATGGTTTTTCTCCTCCTTGACATCTCCCATGCCATAGGTACATGTTGGAAGGTTTCTATTCCCTCCTTGCTGCCCTCCTTGCATATGTACATGCTCAAATAAAGTTTGAAGCTTTTGAAAGTTAGTCTCCCATAGGAGGCTATCATATATCCAATACCTCCTTGGTTTAATAAAAGCATGCATGTGTGGCCACCATCTTCTATCATGTATGGAAGATTTCTCTCTAAGTGAGATCATATTCTGAATCCATAGCCAAAGAATGGTATCCTTGCCCCTCGATGGTGTCATCCTCTAATCTTGCAGCATTTCCTCTCAATGCAGTATGAGATGAGAGAGTGGGTAATGGTGATAGTGGAAGAGTTTACCCTCCTCCTTGGGCTCACCCATGCCTCTCAATGTTGTATTTTGGCCTTCTAATGCTCCCATCCCTCCTAGATCTATGAAAGGAGCATCAATATGTGAGACATCTTTCACCAAATTTGAATCGGGTGGTCTCCTAGGTGGTTTACTACAATATAATGATGTCTTATGGATCATCCTCATGTGCATAATAGATGGGATCATCATATCCCTACTTCCACTGCCAAATTCATCTATGTTTCTTGTGTGGAAGTTTCATGACAATTGGGTATCTCTTAATGATGCAAGAGTGCCTCTAATTGGAGAAATTGCTCCCTCCTCACTTCCAGTTGGTGGTGGATCATCTCATGTTGTTCCAACACTTTGACCCATCCCTTATTATTATTCTTATTCCTCCTCATCATCTGAGAAGACCTCTATGTAATGTGATTTCTAGTTGCACATCTATGTCCAGGTGCCCAAGCTTCTTTGCAAGTGAATCAAAGCTTTATTCTCCTTAGGTATCTCCGGACATCATCATCAAGAGGTTTTTTATATTGGCAATCCTTTGAAGGAGCGGCCTTTTCTTTCATTCCATTTGAAGGAAAAGAGGGCTTATGCTAAAATGTTTCCTTTGCTTTTGGCAAGGCATCTTGAAGGTCTCTATCCCTTTCAATTTCATCATGTACGGTAGTTGGATTGGTAGACTTAACCAACCCATGAAAAGGTTCATCTAACCCATTAATTAACATGTACAACCTTCTTGATGCAGACAAATCAGGAACCATAATAGAAAGTCTTAAAAATTCAATGATGTAAGTTTCTGCATTACCTGATTGTTTCAAATTTGCAAGGCTCATGAATTGTGCTTCATGATCTCTTCTATCAAATCTTTCCACCAGCCTTATAGTGAACTTTGAATAAGCAGTCACATTGGCATGAACCAATGTAGACAAGCCATGGATCCACCAGTCATGTGCTTCACCTTCAAGGTGCAATGTTGTAATCTTAATGGCCTCCATTTCTGGAACCTTGTTCAACTAAAAGTAGATGTCAAGTTTCTCTACCCAAGATTTGGCAGTACACTTGGATGGCCCATCAAAATTGGGTAAAAATAATCTTCCCATAGTATGGGGTCGATCATGATTCTAAATGAATCCACCACTTCTATGATGATGCCTTGGTCTTCTATTGTCCTTTATTTGAAAAAAATCCTAAAAAATAAAGTGATATTTGAACCTCTGAGTTTAGGATTCATACTACATAAAATAGTCTTCAAGGGATTCTTGCTCCTGAAACCCTTCATTTCACACAGCCAAAAATGTAGCCATGGTAGAGCATTGGGAAAATTGTGGTTGATGCACTGGTTGATCATTATAGTGGTGAGACATGCTAAAGCCTTCTCCATGATGAAATAATTTAGGGGATTCCTTCAATCTATCCATCCTCATTTCTTTGATCTCTCTATAAATGTCTTTCATGGCTCTAAGAAGGATCTTAGGGAACTCCTTCTCTTCATCTTCACCTCCAGATAAAGCGATTTTACCCTTGTCTTCTTTATCATCTATATAATCAAAATTTCTATGTCCTCTCTTTTGATACCTCTCCTCTCTATCAGTAAGAAGCTCTCCTTATTCAGATGAAATATTGGCTTTTAGAATGCACAGGTTGTGCCAAGATTATTCTCTAATACCACTGTAATATTCCCAAGTAGGAAAAGCAGGAATATAGTGAAAAATGTTGGAAAAATATTGCAGATCATCATTTATAAAGCAAGAGGCCAATATGGAGACCTTTCATATGTTGTTAAAACAGAAAAATGTACATAAGAAATGGGCCATAAGATACATAACAGGAAATACAAGCCTCCAACGAACAAAATCCCTCAATAAGAGGTGATGCAACTATATAGAAAAGCTGGAAAACCATTATAGCATTATTTTATTGCCTCTGCTATAAAAATTGATTATATATCATATCTAGATCTGATATGTGCCTTTAAATATATATCTATATCAGATCCATGCACTATACAATCTCCTCTAAAGATCCCCTCAAGGGTTTTCATAAAAACACCAAGCACAAGTTGTAGATTTGAGACCTAAGACTACAGATCTACTAAAAAATACAGATCCAGAAAGTGTGGATGATCTAATATGATCAATACAATAGCCTCCTCCAATACATCTTCAAAGTGAAAGGCAGATCCCCATCATTTGAAAATCTTCTATCCAAATGGTGTGCTAAACCACCCTGCAACTCCTCCCACAGAAATAATGTAGATCTGGAGGTAAACTGCACTGTAGGGATCAAAATAAGGTTGGCCTGATGCCAAGATCTAAAAATGAGCTCAAATCCCTTTAATACTATCCTCCCAATGAAGTGGAAATCTCCTCCACTGAAAATGAGCACTGAAATGGCCTAGATCTAGAGATCTAGTCTCCACTTGTTGCAGCTTGCAAAAATAGCAAAACCCTCAACAAGATCTATGTTGTAGTTGAAAGAAGAAGCTTGGACTTAAGCTAGATAGTGGAAAATGTAGTGCAAGAATCCTCCAATAGCTCCTCAATGGAAGAGGTGGGATTCCCGATCAGGAACACCCTGTGCTAAACAACACTCTATCTCAGCTAAAGAGCAAGAGAAAGATATATGTCTAAAAAGACCATATATTCAAAAATATAATATACATCAAAAACCTCCATATGTTTGGCATCCTCTTCCCTAAATAGAATATGAGCTTGAAAACCCTAAGCCCCATCCAAAAATATCACTACATTCACACAAATCATCTCCATCTAAAATTGTGTTGTCCCTCATTGATGGCCACTCCTCCATGACAACGTTGTTGATTTGGTCAAAGTTGACCTAGTCAAAGTGATCCAGCCCCTTTCACACCAAGGGTGCTTCAATTAAGCTGCCAATATTTGTCTTTTTCATATTTGGCATTGATTTATTCATTATTAAGGAGAATTTTGGACCTCCTTTGCTCTCTTATTATTTAAACAAAGCAATAAAACAAAATTGAATTTTCCAATTAGCTCATGACTAATTGGGAATATTACAAGACCTTAGATCTGAAGCATTGAGGACATAAAATAACCCATCCCATTGAGGGGGACTGGTGACATCTTTCTATGTTCCCTTCTGAAGTGTCATAATACAAAAAATTCTTTAAAAAATCTTGTCTTGTTCATTGGATGCATGGAGAAACTCTTGCTTTTTATTTGTTGTTTAATGCCTTTATCTTCATAGATCTGGATTGCTATAGCGTTTATTCTGGTCACTAACTGTAGATCTAAGGAAATTGACAGACATCTTTGACGTTAGTGTTGTTTTTTATGCAAAGCTAAAGTGAGCGTTTTCCGTACGCTTGCAATTAGAATTCACACTAACAACTGGAGACTCCATAAGGGTTTATAATTACAACCGCTATCATTTTTTAGATCCCTACATGACCAGCTGCTTAAACATATAAGGTTTTTCTTCAGCTTCTTATTTTGCATTTCTTGATGTTGTTTTTAACTTTTAAAACCCTAAAACAAAAAAATTCTAACTTTTGTGTGTTTCTATGCCTATTGCACAAGTAATAGGCATCAGTCGTAGTAGAGATAGCCAAAAGTGTAGGTCCCACTTTTTGGGCCAAAACTTGTAACCTTAGCTCTCAAGTAGCGAAAAACAGCCAGAAAAATGTGACCTCTATAGAAAACAGGTCAGAAACTGCGACCTGTACTTTTTGCGGGAATTTGTTTGTGATTTTTCGGGGTTTTTCTGGGCCACTTTTCAGGTTTGTTTGACCTCCCTCTTCAAAATTATTAGACCTGTACTTGCTTAGTTTTACTTGTCTAAGTAGGAACCAATCCCCTTAGGGCTTCAGTACACTTCCACCTTTTTAGGAGTTTAGCTGAAGTAGGTCTTCTGATATTTCAATGTTTTCAACCATTTTCAGATCTAAACCTGTACTTTCAGATCCATTTTAGATCGGTTATTTATCCATCCAAAACACCTCTTTTCAGTTTTGTTTGGTCCTCCTTTAGGGTCCCTTCCATATCCCTTCAGGTTGTAGCCTTTCACCACCTATTTTGTACCATTTTTCCCTCTGGTGTTTTTCTATTTTATGCACCTATTTCCAACAGATCTGACCTTTAGATCCCTGTCCCTCCCGACTTTAGATCCATTGGCCATTTTGTGTGTTTTGACTAGATTTCACCCACCCATAGACTAGTTCTTGGGAAGCCATCCTCCTTGTGTTTAAATTAATGCATCTTTAGCTGTTTACTTTTCTATCACATTCAGTTTATTTTATTGTCATATTTAAATTTATTTACTGTTATATAGCGTATTTTTTCTTTTTTCTCTACAAACGTCTGGGCTTAATTAAAATTAACACATTTATCACATACATGCACACCCTAAGCGAAGAGAACCTAGTTTACATTTCCAGGCCAAGACTTACACATTGTAATCAATCGATCTTGCACCTCCCTGCCCTTTTTTTTCTCTTCATATTTTTTGATCCCTATTTGTTTTCCATCATTGCACCCCCAATGCGTTTATCCTAGAGACTCCAAGGCCTTCATCCTCAGTTTCCATTAGGAATACTTACTCCTCCACATAGGGTTCAAGTTCTTCCTCCACCGAGTCCCCATTCTGACTCCGATTTTGGTTCATTAGGTTCCCCTTCTGGTTCTATCCCTGTCTCTCCTCCACCTTTCACCTTAATCATGTCTGGTTCAGGACCTACAACTGGTGGAAGCCCCGACCCTAATGTTGGGAATGCTACTAGTGATGCCACAACATAAACTATTCCGGTTGCTCCCTTGCTTCCTTATATGGTAGGCATAAGCCTTCCCAATTTTACCTAGTTGATCAATGACCCCATACACCATGATCCTAGTTGGCCTTATATGCCAAAAAATCTCCCTTCATACATCCCCAAGTTTGAAGGAATTTCTGGAGAGGATCCTACCAACCATGTCCGTTCTTTCCACATTTTGTGTTTGTCTAACTCCATCACCAATGACTATGTTTGTCTTCGGTATTCCAACATACGCTTACTTGAGAAGCTTCCAAGTGGTATGTCGACTAGGCATCCTCCTCTCATACTAATTTTTTGACTCTTGTCAAGGCTTTTCTATCTTATTTCTAGCTTCCCCTTCGTTATGACACTGGTACCAAACTTTTGACCTCTTTCCGTCAAACTTTTGCTACCCACCTATCTAACCATGTCCAAGAATGGTGAATACTAAAGAGCCTATGTCGAGCCCCTACCTTCGAATACCATGTCTACATGGACTGGTTTCTCAGATCCCTTTTGCCTACTATTGGAAAATATGTTGCATCTCACTTCCCTCGGACTGAAGAAGCTGCCGTCCAGATTCTGTTGAAATATGACTTGATCTACACACAGTCTGGTTATGTTTATACCATCTTACCTAATCTCCCTAGACCCGGTGGTGCCAACACACTGAGGGCATCCCATGCCACTGATGGTATCATTGGATCCCTTTCATATCCATACACTCATATTCTCCCACGGGTTATGGTTTCCCTCAGGGAGGGGCCAGCTCCTGCAGCACTTTTCCCCCTCACTGCAACATGTATCCAAGATACGGCATGCCTCCTCCTTTTTCCCAACTAGTTTACCCCAATGTTTCCCAAACTCCTTATTTTCTATATCTAGAACCTAGTGCTCTAGCTCCTCCAACATTAGCACCTTAGCCTCCCTTTCCTTCTCAAACTCTGCAACAAAAACCAACCCCCCCCTCAAGGTCAGGTGTATGCACAATAGAGTGAGACTAATCCTCCTACTTTAAAAAATAAAAGGAAAGGAAACTAAAACCAATCTGCCCCAGGTAATCTATAAAAAAATCTCCAAGGGAATACATCTAACACTGCAACCCAGCAACAGGGTACTCAGCCCAAGCAGGACAGACCTATTCACATGAATAAACCTTGTTCTTGTTGCAGTGTCTATGGTCACTATACCCATTATTGTCCCCTTTTATCTCAGATGCATCAGATGTTGAAATCTCAAGCAGCATCCAAAGGAAAGAAAGCCTCCCCTTCGGTTCCTCCTAATGTTGTACCCATCCAATCGGTTGTGTTTACCGATCCTTTCCCCCAATAGGATATGTGGCTGCCCAACCCCCTGAAAGTCAACCAGCCACTCAACCTCCTCCATCTAGTACCTCTGATTACCAGATCCTCATGATCAACTCTGACCAACCCAATACCACTGACCTCAACCTTCATGCTCGGTCCCATCAGTACAACAAGCCCCCCGCTACATCTACTACCGAGCCCCTCTATTTAGGTCCCACATAGCCTCTTTCAACACCCAATGGTCCTTTATAGATCCCTCGGCCTAAGGCAGAGCTCCATACCAAGATCCCCAAGGGAAAATTATGTCAAAACATTGTTTCTGGTAAAGTTTCCCACTCCTACAGTATAGTAGATGACTTGGCGCAATCCCCTGCCACCATGTCAACGCTGGAAGTCCTCCAGTCATGCCCTTCCCAATGAAAATATCTACTAACTTCCCTGGGTTTTGTGGATCCTTTATATGATAATTTTATTTTCTTCCATGTTGACCGGTCAGAACATCCACCCCTTCCTACATCTATCTCCTTCCAAATCCCCATCAAGATCTGGAATTCCAACGTCTCTCATTGTATCATTAATGAGGGGGCATCCACCTGCGTGATGTCTGCTTCTATTTGAAAGCAAATCGGATCACCCGAGTTAGCCCCTTCCACTATCACCCTCTGTGCGTGGGATTTCCACTCTTCTCAACCCCTTGGCATGTTCCGCAATTGTCCTATCACTCTTGCGGGAAAAATTGTTTGTGTTGACGTTGAATTCATTGATTCCCCCCTAGACTACAACATTCTATTGGTTTGTAGCTACACTGATGCGATGTATTCTATCCCATCTATGGTTCACTATAAGATGTGATTTCCTCATAGTGTAAATTTCATCACCATCGATTAGCTGACATATTATGAACCGAAGTCTCAGACCTCTCCTCAGCCCATCATATCTTCGGTGGCAAATAAACAAATAGTCAAACGTCCGATCAGTGTCTCACCCGGTGTCTATAAAGATTCATTTTTTCTTGTTTCATTCCATGGTCTCCCCCCTACTATCTCTAACACTAGCTCATCGAATTTTTGCATGCTGCAATCATCTCAGTCCGACCTCAGACGGACCAGTTCGACTAGTCAGCAACTCTACCCTCTGCAACCTGCTCCTAGTACTTCAACTCAGCCTTCAGGACCCCCTCCTCAAGGCCCTTCATCTATAGTTGGTGTCCATGATTATATCTACCCTCCTGGAATGGTTCCCCCTGTCCTTAACCATCTCGGAGCTATCCTCCCTAGCCATTACCCTTCTGGTCAAATACTATTTCTTGCTCCCCCTCATGGAATATTTTCGGTACCTGTTATGGCTACCTTGTCTCTTCCAAAAATGACCCTGGGGATCCCAGTCTGCTACATTGATCCCCCAGCCACTATCCCACTTGGTTAGCCCAAACCTTATATAGCTTTGACCCCTGTCCAACTGGTCTCCATCAACCCCCCCCCCCCCCTTTGCTTTTGTTCCTTAGCCACCTTAACAAGAACCTACTTCTGTTGCAAAAATATTAGGTGAGGGGGGAAAAGCCCGCAAAAATGCACCTAAGGAAAAGGCCGCCCAGACATCCCCTACTCCTCCTCAACCTCCAAAGCGTACACCTCCTTATGCTTTGTGTGATTTTTTCAGTCATGCCACCCATAATTATCCTGAATTTCTTCGTGTCAAGCCCATGGTCCATGTATCATTTCCTAAGTCTAAGGTCCCCACGGTCCCTGTTCCTTTACTGACTATGGTCAAGAAACATAAGACCATACACACCAACCACCCCTGTGCTTTGTGTGAGCACCATGGCCACTATACCCACCTCTACCCCCGCCTCAAACACTACTGCGCCTCTTTGGAAGTAGTTCGAGAATAGGAGACCGAAAACAATGATTTCTCCTCTCCCATACTTATGTATTATGCCTTGGAAAAATCTGAGGATACATCTACTCCCATTGAAATTTCCCCTCTCGATGTCGAGATGACAGAGCCTTCGATCACCATCCTTTACCTGTCATCATCTATGAGATCCACGGTGGAAGATCTCTTTGTTACTTCCCCTTCTGTTTCACCTGACCTCCCTTCAATGATCACCCATGGGTCATCATCAGTGGATCCCTCATCTACTTGTTCTTCTCTCACCCTCCCTGACGATGCGCATGTGAACCTCACTTCTCATGATGATGATTCAGGTATCTTTTCCATGCCATGTGGTTATCCTTCCACTTGCCACCCCATATTCTACTTTGATGATGACATAATGGAAGCCTTTTCCACCCCCAACTTCATCTTTCCTGCCCATAAGAGGAATGGCACCATCCGTGTCTATGGTGACTTTCGCAACCTGAGCACAAGCCACCCCCAAGTGTAATATTCCCAAATTTTCACATCCTATTTGGAATATTAGAGTCCTTGATTTTCTTAATGAATTAAGTAAATAAAATGGTGAAGGGACCCATAATCCTCAATAAGAATAAATATCCACTTTGTGTGTGTGAATGTGGATTAATTTAGCCTAGATCTGCAAAGTAAGGTAGTTGAGCAACTACTAATGTGAATGATATTGGAGATCATGTCTCATTTAATGAGGAAGATCATGGAGGGTTGATTCAGTCAACTAGGATCTTGAAGATGTAAAACAAAGGATCATTGAGCATCCATGATCAAGTGATGGGGATCATGTGCAAATAAAGCACACGTGATGGAGGAGGTGTACATTGCACCTAGACTGTTTGGTTGATTTGGTCAAACAGTGCAGTCCCACTCGGAGGATCTTGTTCACATGAGACTTTGTAGTTGAGATTAGGGCCAAGGCTTGGGAAGGCTCAAACACTATAAAGGAGATGAAGGCAAAGGTGAAAGGAATCTTGGATTATTTTATGTATGATCTTTTAGATCTGGAATTGTCAAGTGACATTCCACTACATTCTTGGGTTGTTTAGCAGAGATTGCAGGTGTTGTTTAGCACATGGTGTTCCTGAGCGGGAATCCCACCTCTTTCTTTGAGTAATATCTAAGGAAGAGGATTTTACTTCATTATACATCAGGCTTTAAGTGCCATTTCATTTTTCTACTTTATGCATAACATTCATATTCATAAATCTACAGATTTATGAAGATCAGTTTGGAAGGTGGAAGTTGTCTTCAGTACTTCAGCTGGAGAACAAGGTGAGGTATTATTCCCATCACTTGGGCTTATAGATCAGCACTCCTAGAGACATATTTTAGATTTTCCATCAGGCGAAAATTTATTGACCTCCTAGTAGCAATATTCTCTTTAGGAATAACGTTGTCCATATTGTAGATCTGAAAGGAGGAAGGAAGTTGCTAGTAATTCAGCTAGAAATCCAGTGGAGGATCATTCCTTCAAATTTAGATCAGTCTCACCATTAGCCTGGAGCTTATTGCAGCATTTCTCAGCAGGCAGAAGGCCTCTCTTTCCCTCACAGTGCAGTTTATGTTGGCGGCTATGTTGCAGCAGCTGAATTCATCATTAGAGGATTGAGAAGGTAGATCTAGAGCTTTCAGCTCATAGATCTGATGAAGGGATCAGTCCTTCAAGCGTAGATCTGATCTGAGCACAAATTTTAGCCATCCATTCTTCAGATCTAGCTTCAAATCTGTATTTCCTAGCAAATCAAGGATCAAATCCTAGGGAGGTGATTTTCCAAAGTTGCAGATCTGGAAAATCCTTTCTGGGTTATCTTGGGAATCCATCACATTGGCCACATCTTGAATCTTGGCATCATTTGAGCTCTAGTTTTGAGTATATCTGCATTTCTCTTTTCAGCCTGCAACCATATGTTCATATTCTGCTGAAGAGAGATCACAGTATTTGTTGCAGAGCCTCAATAGTTATGTTGTACTTGTTGTATACATGTTTTCAAGGTGATCCTAGCTCATCTTCTTGGCTAGATCTACCTATATGTTGTACTTGTGTAACTGAATCATATCCAATATAATAAAATGCCTCAGCTCTTTCTGCATATTCTGATGTGTACTTAAGATTTATTGTTTATCTTGCTGTAAGTTCTTATATTGTGTGAAGTATTACTGCATTCTCCCTTTTGTGATATTACAGTGGTATCTGAGCATGATCTTTGGCTCAGCTTGTGGACACTTCATCTTTTGCATAGAAAAAGGAACAGATAGATGAGATCTATCATGGAGGATGTGAAATTTGTCACTCCAAGGAAATCAATCAAATGAAGGAGGAATGACAGAGAGAAGATCTAAGAAAAATATGTGATGAGGAAAGTACTTCCTATCAGCAGAAAAGAAGACCGGAGAATATTAGATCCCCTCATAGATACACTATGCCCACTTTCTTTGAAGAAGGTGAGAGGTATATAAGTGAAGAAAGGAATGAACCTGAGACTCATGAGACTCTCAGTCTATATCTTGAAGAGTATAAAGAATAGTCTAGAGCTTTCAAGGAGAAGCTAACTCTCCAACAATTCTTCTAGATTAAAGAAGAAAAAGGATCCTATAGCAGCAATAGAAGAAAGAGGCATAATAGATTTTATTTTCCTACATTTGATGGATCTTCCTCAAGAAATGTCAAGGCTTGGAGAAGGGAGTTAGATTCATTTTTCAAGCTGCATCTTGTGGCTGAGGAAGAGGTTGTTCAAGTTTCAGCACTTCATCTCTTAGACAAAGCATAAGATTGGTGGTTTGGGCACATAGAGCATGCAAAGGTGACCAAGTATTTAGATTTCTTTCACAAGTTGAGGAAGAAGTTTGATGTGGAGAAGACAAAGATGTGCTACCAAGAGACATCTCCCAAGGACACCAAGGAGAATTTCAATCTTGTCACTCTTGACAAGAGGTCACTACTTTCACCACCTGCTGCAAAAGTACTTGTATCTAGAGAAGGGAAACTTGCATCTTTTCAAGACAGTCTTGAGCTCTTGACATATGGAATCCCATGCATGGATTAGGAGGTGCATGAGGAAGAAGAGGGAGATACCAGTTCTGGTACACTTGAAGAAAAGAGGCCATCACTCTTACCAGCAGTTGGAGCCACTATTGTCCCGGTTGGAGGAACTCTTGTGTTCTGTCAAGAGGTTCCCACGTATTAGTTGATCCAAGGTATGCATAAAATTTCAGCACATCTTGTTTCAAGATCAATGCATAACCAAGGGTTAGGACAAAATTTTAATTTGAAGAAGAGACATATCACAGCGCAGAGGACCCTTGATCTGATCAAGGAGGAGATTGAAAACTATCCCTATTCATCATTATTGAGATATAGTCAACCCCTTGATTTGAGATGTAGTGTTTCAGAAAATGGGACTAGCATTATCCTATGTACAATGGCTAATTATGAGATCAGTACTATGCCTTATTTTGAGACAACATATGTATTACCCTGCAGATCTACAACATTGTCACTTAGTAGCTGTGAAAAATAAAGGGCTTCATCATTCTTGGATCATTCTGGAGGTAGCTTCACTCATGAAGAAATGGAAGAAAAGATGACAAATGGTAGACATATTGAAATGAGAAACCTTTTCTCCCTTCTAGATGACCCTTTCTCAATGAGCCTCTCACTGCTCTGTTAGGGTCCCGTGATTTGGCCGATTGGCTAGCCAAATGACGATGTAACATCAAACCAAGCTTTGGAGCCCAAGGACCTAGCCTTCCTGGACTCAGAGAGGGCTCTCTCTATAAGTGTAAAAGATGTCGGTGTGTTTACTTGCGATGTTCTGATATTAGGCTAGTTATGAAGTATGCTTTTAGTTTTTTGGTTTTTTAAGTTTGTGAGGGATGAAACTGATCAAATACATAAACAGGGTAACAAGATGTAGATAAATTGGGCTATGGGGTCAAACAGGTCATGGAAGCTAATGAGGCGATGATGTAAAGCTGCTGTAGGGCCGATTTGATTCACAGTAGAAGGGATCTCTGGGCAAAATGGATTAAATGAACAATAAGTTGGTGAAAGACAAGGGATTTCAAGTGCAAACTAGTTAATAGCAGACATAAACATGTAATAGCAAGCCATTTATCATGCTAGGAATAAATATAAGCTAATCAATACATAGAAATCAAACATTCCAGCCATACATAGAGGTATAAGACCCTCTAACTTCGGGAAAAGGCTATCAGACTTTGGGGAAAACACATGAGACAAACTAACAACTCATGAACTATGCCGGAATGCCTAAACATAGTCTCTAAGTCATTGGGCACTTGGACAAATAAGTTTTCATAGTTTTAGGCAAAGGGCTAGATCGAAACTAGGCCTCCTTGGTTCAACAAAATGATCAACAAATCAGTCAAAGAGAAATTTTTATGGACAGAACTATGGGCAGCTGATAGGTAGGTAGGGAAAACCATACATCCTACTCAACATACATGGAACTGACGAATAAAACTTAGCAACAACACCTTAGGTTACTAAAGAGCAGCTAAGAATTCTTTAGCATAACTAAGGGAGAAGAAAACATCAAGCTATGAAGATTCAGGGATTTTGAGGTGCCTCCATGGGCTTGTCTCAAAATCAATCTTTACTGATCTATAGCAGCAAGAAAAATGAAATATGAGTGAAAACTAGAAGACAAAACAACATTAAGAAGCACTATACCATTCTACCATGTCAAGGAATCCATCAACAAGCCTTCAACATTTCTCAAAAGCATCCAAGAGGCAATCCAAACATCATAACTCAAGTGTATTCTTCAAAGCTCATATGACCAATGCATTAATTCTTCTCTCAAGTTCAGCCTTTGATTTACAAAGAGAATCATGGAATAAATAGGCTTGAGGGAGGAAAACCTCATGGAGCAACTAGCTATCACATTGGCCAAGTCAAAATATCTAAACTTGTCCTTGAGGCTTTGCAAAGCCCAAGGCACAAAATATCTCATAAAATATCTTAAAAACTGCTAAAAACGGAAATTATATTGACTTTACATTATTTTCCCATGATAAAAATAGCCTAACGCACATTTGGGAAAAGCAGATTTTTGGAGTTCAAAAATTACAAAAATACTTCATATTTAGGCCTGAAAAAGGTCCCCTGACTTGCTGAATGCGAATGGCAGCCTTCCTGATGTCGAAATGAGGCTCATGATGGCTCGTTGGAAAGCTATCGGTGTCTGCTTTCCAACGCAAGTGGAATCACCTTAATCTGATCTCTGAAATTCCCTCAAAACTGTACCTGTGCGCAAAAACCCAGAAAATAGCAGGCTGCTGATATGGCGGGCAGAATGTGCAAAATGAGGCTGTTTTTCGCCAATTTGGAGGGGCGAATGATCTTCAAATGCCCTGAAAATCGCTGGAGACCTGCTCATGGAATTATGGCATCCATCGGTATCATCCTCCTCCCTTGAAAAATCCTCGAACTGAAACGGCGCAATTATGAGTTTTTGACTAAAAACCCAAAAAATGCCAAAAAACCAAAAGTTGTTGAAATAGGCCCAAAATTGGCATGCATGACCCTCAAGGGTCCATAGCAACATGCTCCGAATCTGATGCCAAAATATCAAGGGCTGATATGTCTTTCTTCTCTTTCCGTGTCGGGCGCTCCTTAAAACTGCTGTTCTTGATCATCATCCTTATGCTGTTGCTCAAACTGCTGAGCTGCTGCTGTTCAGCACTATCCTCCTCTGGTTCCTACTTCTGCTGATCTTCACCACTGTCATGTTGCTCCTGTTGTCTTGCTTTGGAGGAATTTTGACCTAAATATGCTTTGGAAGAAACTAACTGCCTTTTATGAACAATGCCCTGCTGGATTGAAAATGGCCACTATACTGTTTGGACAGATATGGACACTGTGGATTTGAATAAGATGCAACAATGTTTCTTTGAATAAGTCACCTCTGTACTTCTTAAAAACAGTCCTTCAATTCTGTATGCACTTCAGCCATGCAAACCTTTAACAATGGTACCATGTGTAAAAGATGGGATAACTGCTTTGTAGATTCCCTGTGTACTGTTTTGAACAATCACCCCTCTTGTGATTTGGTTAGGCCAACCTACACTGGTAATTGTGTTTTCAAAACAAAACTCAAATATTAAAAACCCTGCTCTTCAGGTCATTCACCTTAAAAATACCTCTGTCAACAGATTTCTATAAAAGATAACATACAGTGGAAAAGAAAAGAGACTCTTTGGTTAGGTGAAATATCAGCTCACTGTGTTTAAGAAAACACCTTTCACTTGTGAATTTTGAGAAATCAATCACCACCTTTGTACCTTTGGCTTCAATGTTAAACTCGATCATCAACAATGCTGCCTTCTAGAAAATGGCCCTATTCACCTTCAGAAAATCCCTGTTAACAAATCTTCAACATGATACAAAATGGTTTTTGTAAAGGCAGACCCAAGTTAGATGTAAAATCAATGTACAGTGGTTTAAGAAACACACTCTCTGCTTGTGAGTTTAAAAAGGTCCACCAACACCTCTATACCCCTACTTCCAATGTTTAAAGTTTCAACCATCAACAACTCTGCCCTTTAGAACGTGGCTCTGCACCTTTGGAAAAACTCTGTTCAACAATCTTTAGAATGATACAATGTAGTGCAATGAAAAAGCAGACTTAGTTTAGGTGTAAAATCAATGCATAGCGCTTTGGGAAGACCATCTCTTTACTTGTGAATCTCAAAGGTCAACACTACACCTGTACCTCTGTCTTAATATTAAATGCAATTACCAATAACTCTGCCCTTTAGAAAATGGCCCTTTTCATTTGTAAAGTTTTAAGAAAACAAACACTGCTTTTGTACCTCTGCCTCCAAAGTTTACATTTAACCACCAACAACTCTGTCTTTTAATATGTTGTTCACCTTTGGAAACTCTTTGCCAACAAACTTACATTAATGAAAAATATAGTGAAATAGGGGCAGATTGCTAGAAGGGGCTTGTTGTGATGAGGGTTTTGATAACCCTGTTCTTCAGAAATGACCTCCCTCTTGAAACATATCACAAACAACAACTCTTCAAAATGACACCATATGGTGAAAGAAAGGCAGAACTAGGTTAGGTGACATATCAGTGCACCATGCTTTTTAGGAAACATACCCTTTGCTTGTGAGTTCAAAAGATCTATCAATACATCTATACCCCTGCCTTTGATGCCAAAATTCAACATTAACAACCTCTGTCTTTCACTGTGCTGTTTACCTTTGAAAATCTCTGTTAACAAGTCTTCAACATGATACAATATGGTTTCTAGGAAAGGCAGACTCAAGTTGGATGTATAACCTATGCACAGTGGTTTTTAGGAAATATACTCTTTGTTTGTGAGTTTAAGAGATCAACATAATACCTACACCTTTGTTTTAATATCAAATGCAATCACCAAGCATTCTGCCCTTTAGACAGTGGCCATTTTCACTTGTGAAGTTTTGAGGAATCCAACACCACTTTGGTACCTCTGCCTTTAATGTCAAAAATCTACCATCAACAACCTCTGTCTTTTACTAGGCTGTTTGCTTTTGAAAATCTCTATCAATAAGTCTTCAACATGATACAATATGTTCTCGGTATAAGCAGACCTAAGTAAGATGTATAACCAATGCACAGTGGTTTTTAGGAAACATACTCTCTGCTTGTGAGTCTAGGAGGTCAACATCATGCCTGTACTTCTGTCTTAATCTTAACTTCAAACACCAACAACTCTGTTCTTCAGAAAAAAGGCCCCTTTCTTTTGTGAAGTTTTTAAGAGAACAAACAACTACTTTTGTACTTCTGCCTTCAGAGTTAGAAATACATCAATGAAATCTGCCCTTCAATGTAATCATTCACCCACAGAAAACTCTCTGTCAATCAGCTTTTCAACATGACAATGAGGTGAAGAAAAAGGGCAAACCTAGGTTAACAATACACAGTGCTTTTATGAGGGACACTTTTCTTGTTAAGTTTTATGAAATCAAACATCACTTGTATACCTCTGCCTTCAATAAATACAATGATTTGAAAACGACACAAACTGGTTTCCAACCATAAAAACCCGTATTTCAATTACCTCCTCTCATTGTGTAGAAAACTGCCCTTGTTTTTACATTAATGGCAAGGTCTGGGTTTTTCAAACATTTTGGTCACTTAATAACACCTTGCAATCGATGGGAGTTCATAAAAATACCTCAAATTTGATGGATGTTCGCTTGAAAGGAGGTAAGAAACCCTGGACAGCTTGAAAAAGACGCGCGGCAACCTCTGGAGAAAATCCGTCGCGCAGGAGAAATGTTGTCGGGTCGACTTGTCGTGCGGTCGGGCGGCCACCTACAGGCACGTCGCGCCCACCTACAGGCCCGTCGCGCCGAAGAAGGAAACCTTTACAAAAATCTGCCCAGGCACGTCGCGCAAGTTTGCAGTTCATTTTGAAGGCCTTCCCAGTGTCGGAATTGGGCGCGAGATGGCTTGTTGGAAAGATGTAGAAGTATACTTTCCATAACAACTTGAATTTTTTCATTTGGTGTCCATTTGATCCTTCAAAAATTGATTTTCCCAACACTGGTCAAAACTGGTAAATCCTGGTGCAGAAATGCATCGAGCTGTTTGTAGACTTTTTTTGAATGCCTTCCCGGTGTCGGAATTGGACGCGAGATGGCTCGTTGGAAAGATGTGGAAGTATTATTTCCAGAAAAACTTTAATTTTTTCATTTGGTGTCCATTTGAGCCTTCAAAAACTGACTGTCCCATCACTGGTCAAAAATGGTGTATGCTGGTGCAGAAAAACATAGCGTTGATTGCAGGCTACTTTTGGATGCCTTCCTTTTGTCGGAATTTGGCCCAAGATGGCTCATCGGAAATCTATGGAAGTCTATTTTCCATATAAACTTGAATTGTTTCATTTGGAGTCCAATTGAGCCTTCAAAAACTGACTGTCCCATCACTGGTCAAAATGATGAATCCTAGTGCAGAAATTCTCCTGTGACATCTGTATTTTTCACATTTCTCATAAACCATGATACCTGTGTAGAAACTGAAGAAGGTTTTTCTTCTTGAACCTATGAGGGACAAAAACCTCTCTCAATTTTGTAAATTTGATCTCTGTTTGATCAGAAAATCATTTTGAAACAAACTGCCCGGGTGCTCCTTAACCCTAATTTCACTGTGGCAGAGGTATGATGATTCAACTGCCAAGCAATTTTACTATCCCTTTGTATTTTCTGTGATGAGATATTTGAGCTTCTTTTTGAATGTGGGGGATGGCCTTTTGACAAATTCTTGGCTTCCTTTTGACCATGATGGCAGAGTTTGTTTTGAGATCAAGACCCCTTTTGTCAATAGAACCATTTCATGACTGAACATATGTTCACTGTTTTTCTCTCTTGGCGATTTTTAGCAAGGAAGGGCTATTCATAATGTGCCAAAAATTTGAAAGATTTGAACACCTATTTCTTGAAAAGCATTTCTTTGGATCTTTGGCATGTGATTTTGTTTTGCTGCTTGAACCTTTTCTTCAAGGAAAAGTCTTCTTTTTGGTATCAATGGCACACATATATTCAATATTTTCTATTTTCTACTGCAGGTACAATCTGACAGATAGTTCTTAAAATAGGAGTATCAATACCTTTACATTATCAGCACTATCATTCATCTGTGAAATGACCTTTCTTCCTTTTTGGCATCCTTCCACTGCTTTCTTGTATCAATCAGTTTCAGCACCCTGCAGTAGTTTCGGCCCTCTACTCATGCATGGAGGAGGCTCTTCATCAGATAAGGTGTCCGGAGACTTTTTGACCACTAGGTTCGACAGAGCCTTTTTCTGAATGTAGTGGTAAGAAAACTCTTGAAAAACATCAGTCTTAGCATCTTCACTTGCAAGCATCATTGTGTGTCAGCAGAAACCCTAGCCAGAGTAATACTGTTTCCCTGTACTGTCCTAAGGCTGATTTAGATATTTGGCTTGTTCATCTCATGATTGATTACTTGACAAATAGCCTTTTGTGACTATGAAGGTCAGTGCTTTCTTAAAAAACCAAGAACTTTCTCCTGCCTGTGTAATGGCATTGTTTATCATCTGTTCTGTTTGATCTTGTGGATAGACAGGGTCCTTATGCTTTGGAAAGTTCACTGATGACAGTCCTTCTAGAGTTTCAACCATTCACCTGACTTGAAAGTTTCAGATGATCTCTTTTATCAGGCCAAACTCCCCTTTTCTCAAATCTTACTGGCTTCCACTATAATTCCTATTATGGTCGCAATTATATTCTTGAAATCAAGATATTGTCATTGTTTTAGTAAAGGCAAACTCCGGACTTCTCGCAACCTCCCGAGTCAAGCAGCTCGTGATCCTCTCGCTTTATGTATGAAAAACGGCGCCTAACCCTCCGCTTGTAATTGAAGGAGGTTGTGGGCCTTGACAATTTACCATTTGGCTGAGAGAGTGGCGACCCTTTCTTACCGGTGGATTTTCATGTCGGAAAGAGTCAAAGGTCCTGATGAGTGACTTTTGTTTTGCAGCTTCATCTCAGGCTCACAATACATTTAGAAGCAGTTGTTCCTCTAAGTGTAGATCAAGCAATTCCTCCTAAGATGAAGTTATATTTCCTGCTTTCGTAGAAACCATAGAACACTGTGAAAAACCTACTAGTCAGCTTGAGATTGGGCTTTATGCAGTGCTGAGACCTAAGGAATATGAGTGGCGCGACTTAAGGCTGTTTGTCAATTTCATTTGAAAATTAAGGGATCAGTCATGGTAGGTCCGCTGCAGATGGGGGCTTTTTGGCTTTTTGATGATTGCCAAAGGTGAAATGTCCTAAACGCCACTTCCTAACATAGGGTAGACTTTTTGAAACAGATGTGGATTTGCCTTTTAAGGCTGATGGGTAGGTCAATAGGGCTGAAGCTAGATAGGATTGTGATATGAGGTTTTTGATGTTGCTAGGGGTGGACTGAATAGGTAGAAAGGCGAAAAAAGTTTTTGGAGGGTTTTCTGGATGACATATTGACATAAGGAAATCAGTTTCTAGAAAACTCAGCTGAAGATATAGTCATCACTAACATGTAAAAAATACTGATGGCTAACATGCTCAAAGAGAAACTTCTACTTGCAGCAAATCCAAATCTTCTTTGGTTTTGGAGGGCCTTTGATGGAGAGAGAATCTCCTTATGAGATCTCATTAGAGATGCATTTCAACATTTCATGAAATACAAGGTTCTTCAACAATTTGGGAAGGATGGCATTATACAAAGGGAGGATGCCATGATTATGTAGTACCTCATTCATCATCCACATGGGAATGAATGGGTAAGGATGTTAAGCAAGGGGTTGCAAAACCACTTGTAGATTTGTATGGGCCAACATGCTTGGTTACGTTGGTTGCCATTGGGAGATTTCTGTCACTCCCCAAAGGCACCTATTTTTGTGATCCATGCCTTGAAAAACACATATGAAATGAAGAAGCAGGCATGGCTGTGCTGGCTGATCTTGGGTGACTATGGATACCACAGAATAGCTCATCATTTTTTGAATCATGCATTATTTTTTTATGATAAATTATATCAAGGGAAGGCATGTTAATTTTGGTTTCACTTGAGAGAGTTTGTCCACCACATGACATCTCCTATGTTTATGTGTTTTGTATTGTGTAAAACTTGGCATAATGATCTCATGATGTGCATTGATGATGTTTATTTGTATGGGGCTGATGTGACATCTCATATGTCCATTAGTATGCTTTTTCTTCATGATGCACATGAGGAGGAGAAAAAGAAGCAAGATCTCTTGTTTCTTAGGTTGCTTTTGGGGGAGTTTGGCTTGTCCAGCTTACATGGAGGAGATGGAGGATGGCAGAAAACGACATGGAGGAGATGGAGGATGGGCAGCTGATAGGTAGGTAGGGCAAACCATACATCCTACTCAACATACATGGAACTGATGAATAAAACTTAGCAACAACACCTTAGGTTACTAAAGAGCAAACGAAGAATTCTTTGAAGATAACTAAGGGAGAAGAAAACATCAAGCTATGAAGATTCAAAGGATTTTTTGAGGTGCCTCCATGGGCATGTCTCAAAATCAATCTTTACTGATCTATAGCAGCAAGAAAAATGAAATATGAGTGAAAACTAGAGGACAAAACACATTAAGAAGCACTATACCATTCTACCATGTCAAGGAATCCATCAACAAGCCTTCAACATTCCTCAAAAGCATCCAAGAGGAAATCCAAACATCATAACTCAAGTGTATTCTTCAAAGCTCATATGACCAATGCATTAATTCTTTTCTCAAGTTCGAAATTTCTCCGATTTACAAAGAGAATCATGGAATAAATAGGCTGAGGGAGGAAAACCTCATGGAGCAACTATCCCTCCTATCGCCAAGTCAAAATATCTAAACTTGTCCTTGAGGCTTTGCAAGCCCAAGGCACAAAATATCTCATAAAATATCTTAAAAACTGCTAAAAACGGAAATTATATTGACTTTACATGATTTTCCCATGATAAAAATAGCCTAACGCACATTTGGGAAAAGCAGATTTTTGGAGTTCAAAAATTACAAAAATACTTCATATTTAGGCCTGAAAAAGGTCCCCTGACTTGCTGAATGCGAATGGCAGCCTTCCTGATGTCGAAATGAGGCTCATCATGGCTCGTTGGAAAGCTCTCTATGTCTGCTTTCCAACGCAAGTGGAATCACCTCAATCTGATCTCTGAAAGTCCCTCAAAACTGTACCTGTGCGCAAAAACCCAGAAAATAGCAGGCTGCAGATATGGCGGGCAGAATGTGCAAAATGAGGCTGTTTTTCGCCAATTTGGAGGGGCGAATGATCTTCAAATGCCCTGAAAATTGCTGGAGACCTGCTCATGGAATTATGGCATCCATCGGTATCATCCTCCTCCCTTGAAAAATCCTCGAACTGAAACGGCGCAATTATGAGTTTTTGACTAAGAACCCAAAAAATGCCGAAAAACAAAAAGTTGCCGAAATAGGCCCCAAATTGGCATGCATGACCCTCAAGGGTCCATAGCAACATGCTCCGAATCTGATGCCAAAATATCAAGGGCTGATATGTCTTTCTTCTCTTTCCGTGTCGGGCGCTCCTTAAAACTGTTGTTCTTGATCATCATCCTTATGATGTTGCTCAAACTGCTGAGCTGCTGCTGTTCAGCACTATCCTCCTCTAGTTCCTGCTTCTTCTAATCTTCACCACTGTCATGTTGCTCCTGTTTTCTTGCTTTGGAGGCATTTTGACCTAACTATTCTTTGGAAGAAACCAACCGCCTTCATGAACAATGCCCTGCCGGATTGAAAATGGCCACTATACTGCTTGGGATGTATATGGACACTCGGGGATTTGGATGAAATGCAACAATTTTTCTTTGAATAAACCACCTCTGTACTTCCTAAAAAAAAAAAACAGCCCTCCAACTCTGGATGCACTTCAGCCAGGCAAACTTTTTAACAATGGTACCATGTGTAAAAGATGGGATAACTGCTTTGTAGATTCCCTGTGCACAGTTTTAAACAATCACCCCTCTTGTGAATTTGTTAGAGGCCAACCCACACTGGTATTTGTGTCTTCAAAACAAAACTCAAATGTTAAAACCCTGCTCTTCAGTTCATTTACCTTGAAAATACCTCTGTCAACAGATTTCTATAAAAGAGATCACACAGTGGAAAAGAAAGGAGACTTTTTGGTTAGGTGAAATATTAGTCCACTGTGTTTAGGAAAACTCCTTTCACTTGTGAATTTTGAGAAATCAATCACCACCTTTGTACCTCTGGCTTCAATGTTAAATTCGATCATCAACAACCCTGCCTTCTAGAAAATGGCCCTATTCACCTTTAGAATCTCTCTGTCAACAATTCTTCACAATGATACAATATGGTTTCTGGAAAGGCAGACCCAAGTTAGATGTAAAATCAATGCACAGTGGTTTAGGAAACACACTCTCTTTACTTGTGAGTTTAAAAAGGTCCACCAACACCTCTATACCCCCGTTTCCAATGTTTAAAGTTTCAACCATCAACAACTCGCTCTTAGAACGTGGCTCGCACCTTTGGAAAAACTCGTTCAACAATCTTTAGAATGATACAATGTAGTGTGCAATGAAAGCAGACTTAGTTTAGCATGCGATGTAATGCATACGCTTGGGAAGAAAAACCATCTCTTACTTGTGAATCAAAGGTCAACACTACATCTCTGCACTGCCTTAATATTAAATGCAATTACCAACAACTCGCTTTAGAAAATGGCCCTTTTCATTTGTAAAGTTTTAAGAAAACAAACACTGCTTTTGTACCTCTGCCTCCAAAGTTTACATTTAACCACCAACAACTCTGTCTTTTAATATCCTGTTCACCTTTGGAAACTCTTTGCCAACAAACTTAAGCATTAATGAAAAATATGATAGTGAAATAGGGGGTGATTGCCAGAAGGGCTTGTTGTGATGAGTGTCTTGATAACCCTGTTTCTCAGAAACATCTCCTCTTTGAAACATATCACAAACAACAGTTTTCAAAATGATACAATATGGTGAAAGAAAGGCAGAACTAGGTTAGGTGACATATCAGTGCACCATGCTTTTTAGGAAACACACCCTTTGCTTGTGAGTTCAAAAGATCTATCAATACATCTATACCCCTGCCTTTGATGCCAAAATTCAACATTAACAACCTCTGTCTTTCACTGTGCTGTTTACCTTTGAAAATCTCTGTTAACAAGTCTTCAACATGATACAATATGGTTTCTAGGAAAGGCAGACTCAAGTTGGATGTATAACCTATGCACAGTGGTTTTTAGGAAATATATTCTCTGTTTGTGAGTTTAAGAGATCAACATAATACCTACACCTCTGTTTTAATATCAAATGCAATCACCAAGCATTCTGCCCTTTAGACAGTGGCCATTTTCACTTGTGAAGTTTTGAGGAATCCAACACCACTTTGGTACCTCTGCCTTTAATGTCAAAAATATACCATCAACAACCTCTGTCTTTTACTAGGCTGTTTGCTTTTGAAAATCTCTGTCAATAAGTCTTCAACATGATACAATATGTTCTCGGTATAAGCAGACCTAAGTAAGATGTATAACCAATGCACAGTGGTTTTTAGGAAACATACTCTCTGCTTGTGAGTCTAGGAGGTCAACATCATGTCTGTACTTCTGTCTTAATCTTAACTTCAAACACCAACAACTCTGTTCTTCAGAAAAAAGGCCCCTTTATTTTGTGAAGTTTTTAAGAGAACAAACAACTACTTTTGTACTTCTGCCTTCAGAGTTAGAAATACATTAATTAAATCTGCCCCTCAATGTAACATTCACTCACAGAAAACTCTCTGTCAATCAGCTTTTCAACATGACAATGAGGTGAAGAAAAAGGGCAAACCTAGGTTAACAATACACAGTGCTTTTATGAGGGACACTTTTCTTGTGAAGTTTCATGAAATCGAACATCACTTGTATACCTCTGCCTTCAATAAATACAATGATTTGAAAATGACACAAACTGGTTTCCAACCATAAAAATCTGTATTTCAATTACCTCCTCTCACTGTGTAGAAAACTGCCCTTGTTTTTAGCATTAATGGCAAGGTCTGGGTTTTTCAAACATTTTGGTCACTTAATAACACCTTGCAATCGATGGGAGTTCATAAAAATACCTCAAATTTGATGGATGTTCGCTTGAAAGGAGGTAAGAAACCCTGGACAGCTTGAAAAAGACGCGTGGAAACCTCTGGAGAAAACCCGTCGCGCAGGAGAAATTTTGTCGGGTCGACTTGTCGTGCGGTCGGGCGGCCACCTACAGGCACGTCGCGCCCACCTACAGGCCCGTCGCGCCGAAGAAGGAAACCTTTACAAAAATCTGCCCAGGCACGTCGCGCAAGTTTGCAGTTCATTTTGAAGGCCTTCCCGGTGTCGGAATTGGGCGCGAGATGGCTCGTTGGAAAGCTGTGGAAGTCTAATTTCCAGAACAACTTGAATTTTGTCATTTGGTGTCCATTTGATCCTTCAAAAATTGATTTTCCCAACACTGGTCAAAACTGGTAAATCCTGGTGCAGAAATGCATCGAGCTGTTTGTAGACCATTTTTGAATGCCTTCCCGGTGTCGGAATTGGACGCGAGATGGCTCGTTGGAAATATGTGGAAGTCTTATTTCCAGAAAAACTTGAATTTTTTCATTTGGTGTCCATTTGAGCCTTCAAAAACTGACTGTCCCATCACTGGTAAAAAATGGTGTATGCTGGTGCAGAAAAACATAGCGTTGATTGCAGGCTACTTTTGGATGCCTTCCTTTTGTCGGAATTTGGCCCGAGATGGCTCATCGGAAAGCTATGGAAGTATATTTTCCATAGAAACTTGAATTTTTTCATTTGGAGTCCAATTGAGCCTTCAAAAACTGACTGTCCCATCACTGGTCAAAATGATGAATCCTAGTGCAGAAATTCTCCCGTGACATCTGTATTTTTCACATTTCTCATAAACCATGATACCTGTGTAGAAACTGAAGAATTTTTTTCTTCTTGAACCTATGAGGGACAAAAACCTCTCTCAATTTTGTAAATTTCATCTCTGTTTGATCAGAAAATCATTTTGAAACAAACTGCTCGGGTGCTCCTTAACCCTAATTTCACTGTGGCAGAGGTATGATGATTTAACAGCCAAGCAATTTTACTATCCCTTTGTATTTTCTGTGATGATATATTTTAGCTTCTTTTTGAATGTGGGGGATGGCCTTTTGAAAAATTCTTGGCTTCCTTTTAACCATGATGGCAGAGTTTGTTTTGAGATCAAGACCCCTTTTGTCAATAGAACCATTTCATGACTGAACATATGTTCACTTTTTTCTCTCTTGGCGATTTTTAGCAAGGAAGGGCTATTCATAATGTGCCAAAAATTTGAAAGCTTTGAACACCTATTTCTTGAAAAGCATTTCTTTGGATCTTTGGCATGTGATTTTGTTTTGCTGCTTGAACCTTTTCTTCAAGGAAAAGTCTTCTTTTTGGTATCAATGGCACACATATATTCAATATTTTCTCTTTTCTATTGTAGGTACAATCTGACAGATAGTTATTAAAATAGGAGTATCAATACCTTTACATTATCAGCACTATCATTCATCTGTGAAATGACCTTTCTTCCTTTTTGGCATCCTTCCACTGCTTTCTTGTATCAATCAGTTTCAGCACCCTGCAGTAGTTTCGGCCCTCTACTCATGCATGGAGGAGGCTCTTCATCAGATAAGGTGTCCGAAGACTTTTTGACCACTAGGTTCGACACAACCTTTTTCTGAATGTAGTGGTAAGAAACCTCTTGAAAAACAACAGTCTTAGCATCTTCACTTGCAAGCATCATTGTGTGTCAGCAGAAACCCTAGCCAGAGTAATACTATTTCCCTGTACTGTCCTAAGGCTGATTTTAGATATTTGGCTTGTTCATCTCACGATTGATTACTTTGACAAATAGCCTTTGTGACTATGAAGGTCAGTGCTTTCTTGAAAAACCAAGACCTTTCTCCTGCTTGTGTAATGGCATTGGTTACCATCTGTTCTATTTGATTTTGAACAAAACAGGCCTCTTATGATTTGCATGTTTACTGATGACAGGTCCTTCTAGAGTTCAACAATCCATATGGTTTGCAAGTTTGAAATGAGCTCTTTTATCAGGCCAAACTCCCCTTTCCTTTGATCTTATCATATTTCCACTATATTTCCTATTATGGTCAGCAATTACATTCATGAAATCTGAAGATATTGTTTCATTGTTTTAGTAAAGGCAAACCTGGACTTCTGCAACCTTCTGAGTCAACACTGGCCTGCGCCCTCTGCTTATGTATGAAGGAGGCGCCCTAACCCTCTGCTTGTAATTGAAGGAGGTTGTAGGCCTTGACAATTTACCATTTTGCTGAGACAGTGGCGACCCTTTCTTACTGTGATTTTCATGCTGGAAAGAGCTGTAAGGTCCTGATGAGTGACTTTTGTTTTGTAGCTTCATCTCAGGCTCACAATACATTTAGAAGCAGCTGTTCCTCTAACTGTAAACTAAAACATTTACTCCATGAGATTGAAATATATTTCCTGTCTTTGTAGAACCATAGAACATAGTGAAAAACCTACTAGTCAGCTTGAGAATAGGCTTCATGCAGTGCTGAGACCTAGGGAATATGAGTGGCGCGACTTAAGGCTGTTTGTCAACTTCATTTGCAAATTAAGGGATCAGTCATGGTAGGTCTGCTGCAGATGGGGGCTTTTTTGGCTTTTTGATGATTGCCAAAGGTGAAATGTCCTAAACGCCACTTCCTAACATAGGGTAGACTTTTTGAAACAGATGTGGATTTTCCTTTTAAGGCTGATGGGCAGGTCAATAGGGCTGAAGCTAGATAGGATTGTGATATGAGGTTTTTGATGTTGCTAGGGGTGGACTGAATAGGTAGAAAGGAAAAAAAAGTTTTGGGAGGGTTTTCTGGATGACATATTGACATAAGGAAATCAGTTTCTAGAAAACTCAGCTGAAAATATAGTCATCACTAACATGTAAAAAATACTGATGGCTAACATGCTCAAAGAGAAACTTCTACTTGTAGCAAATCCAAAACTTATTTGGTTTTGGAGGGCCTTTGATGGAGAGATAATCTAATTAAGAGATCTCATTAGAGATGCATTTCAACATTTCATGAAATCAAAATTTCTTCAACAGTTTGGGAAGGATGGCATTCTACAAAGGGAGGATGCCATGATTATGTAGTACCTCATTCATCATCCACATGGGATTGAATGGGTAAGGATGATAAGAAAGGGGTTGCAAAATCACTTGCAAATTTGTATGGGCCAGCATTCTTGGTTACGTTGGTTGCCATTGGGATATTTCTTTCACTCTCCAAGGGCACCTATTTTTCTGATCCATGCCTTGAGAAACACATATGAAATGAAGAAGGAGGCATGGTTGTGCTGGCTACTCTTGGGTCAGTATGGATACCACCCAATAGCTCATCATTTTTTGAATCATGCCTTGTGTGTCAATGATAAGTTGCAGTGAAGGAAGGAATGTTCATTTTGGTTTCACTTGAGAGAGTTTGTCCACCACATGACATCCCCTATGTCTATGTGTTTGGTATTGTGTAAAACTTGGCATAATGATCTCATGATGTGCATTAATGATATTTCTTTGTATGGGCTAATGTGACATCTCATATGTCCATTAGTATGTTTTTTCTTCATGATGCACATGAGGAGGAGAAAAAGAAGCAAGATCTCTTGTTTCTTAGGTTGCTTTTGGGGGAGTTTGGCTTGTCCAGCTTACATGGAGGAGATGGAGGATGGCAGAAAACGACCTTACAACAGTGGTAATCTTAGGAGAATATGGTTTGACATCTTTGTCTACCCATATAGCTCCTTTTCTTCTTCTTTTTCATAACATTGGAATGATGCTTGGATCCAACAAAGCCAACAAAGCTAAGTATGAGAGCATATCAATGCTCAATCTAATTCATGAAACATGGGATGAAAATATTTATTGTGTGATGGATATTTTCCTTGGTTAAGAGAACCACCTTATTGTATGCACCTCATGTATTGATGATGATGTTTGACATCATATGGTTGTGACTTGGTACTTCATGATGGGAGGAGGACATCTAACCAAATAGTTGGAGGTCATTATTTGTGTTTTTAAAACACAACTTTGGAACCAAACATGCATAACCCATTGCAGAAAATGGAGGAAGCCTTACTTATGTGGATGCCATTGGGAGAGGAATAGATGGCCTTGAATCTACTTTTGGAGTTTCTTGAGGACAAGCAACATTTTGTCAGGGGGGGGGGACTGTAATATTCCCAAAATTTCACATCATATTTGGAATATTAGAGTCCTTGATTTTCTTAATGAATTAAGTAAATAAAATGGTGGTGGGACCCACAATCCTTAATAATAATAAATATCCACTTTGTGTGTGTGAATGTGGATTAATCTAGCCTAGATTTGCAAAATAAGGTAGTTGAGCAACTACTAATGTGAATGAGATTGAAGACCATGTCTCATTTAATGAGGAAGATCATGGAGGGTTGATTCAGTCAACTAAGATCTTGAAGATGTCAAACAAAGGATCATTGAGCATTCATGATCAAGTGTTGGAGGATCATGTGCAAATAAAGCACACATGATGGAGGAGGTGTACATTGCACCTAGGCTGTTTGGTTGATTTGGTAAAACAGTGTTGGAAATATTGTCATTGATGGAAAAGGAGAAAAAAGTAGCAACACCTGAACTATCAATAAGGAAAAGGAGCAGATTAGGAAATTATGCAGTAAGAAAGCATAAAAGGAGCACAAAGGAGAAGAGAGGCAGCAGAGAAAGAATTAGACAGTAGATCGGGAAATTATGTAGTAAGAAAGCATAAAAGGAGCAACAAAGTAGCAGAGAGGCAGCCCAGGCAGCAGATGAAACAAAGGTAACAAATTGAAGAAGAAGCAGCAGAGGAATTAGAGGAAGAGTAGTGAGGTTGAAAGGGCCATTTGATTGAAGATCAGGCTGAAGACAAGAGTTTGTTTTGTAATTGATTTCATTTGTATGTATATGAAGGAATTTTTTTCTGAACTAAGTGTGCATGGATTAATTGGCTCTGTGTGAGAGATATTCAGAGATTCAATACTCAGAGTGTATGAGCAATGTGTGATGAACTCTGTGATAGAGTTTTAGATGGTGTTCTAATTATAATTGAGAAATTGATAATAATTGCTGAAGATAGGTTGGATTTGAATTGAATAAGTGTTTATATACATCTAGAAGGACTGAGTAAATGTGCAATTGGCTAGATTCCGTCAAAGATCACTGAAAGGATCGTTGATGCAAGAGAGAAATTGAAATTAAACTCAGAGTTCGAAATGTGATATCACGGGTTGAATTCAATTTGGATTTTAAAGTGCATATGGACTTTACTGTAGTCAAATCTATAATTTCATATAAAGCACAAGTAGGTGCCAGATTGAAGATTCGAAACCTGTGAACTGAAAATGCAGTTCTGTAGAATAGCGTTCAAATTGGCACTGTCAAAGGATAAAATGGTACGCATAGTCTGAGCAAACGCTGAAGTGGAGTTATGCAATTGATGGGAGAAAGACGTAGAGAGAGGTTTCATCAATGTCCAAGATCTTGAATTAACCCAGTTGAAGATGAAACTGAAATAGAGAAAATCTCTTTGTTTGCTGAAATGAAGGAACCATGAAAGTGGGTTTTTAAAACCAACTGTGGTTTTCACATGACTAAAAATTGGTAAGTGGATTAGCTCAAAAGAACGTGATAGTGCTTTTTCCAACACGTGGCATAGGCGATTTGCATCTGATTACTAGCCATCAGAGATTGACGACATTCGCATCATGAAGATGCACAAAACTTAAGGCAAGGTGAGTTATGGTTGTTGTGGGCCCCAATTTTTATTTGACGTCGACTTGGGTTTTATCCAGAATCAGGAAGTTGAATGGTACGAGCTTGTAAAGAAAAAGCTTTATCTTTGGTTTGATATATGTTACATGGGTCAACATATAATATGAAGCATTATGATATGTCGAGTTTTAAACCAGGTAATGGGTCAATTGAATGTGGTCTGAACACATTTGAATGATATGTGAAATCCAATTACATTAATATTACTTTTCTTGGGACTTATTCCAAAGTTCGCAATATAAAACAATGCAACGGGGTTAACATATATGGAGGTGCATTTGACATAATACATATGTGTTATGGCGGTTTTGATGAGTCTAACTGGCAGTATCGAACGACCACAAGAGTGGTAAGTAGTTTTAAAAATTGGAACGTGATATGGGTCCTTGATCAACACGTGGTGATAGGCGGTTTTAGAATCCCACTTATGTCGCATAATTTTTTGAAAACAAAGGATGTGCATGTTAGTAACGCGATATCCGTTTAATGACTCGATCAAGGGATCGAAAGGCATTCACATCACGAGCTGTGTGAAAATTATTGGAGTATTCATCGATGGTCGAGAGTGTAGAGTTATAACGCGATGGAAGATTGGCCATCAGATTAATTCTGCAAATAATGCAAAGGTGAGTTGTGAGATGGTGGGGCCCAATAGTTGAATATATGTTGGCACCGGTGTTTTAATTCAAAGTCGACCCTTTGATTTGTAATGGAATATTAAATAAGTTGAATTTGCTATGGGACTCGAATGAACTTTAATATGCATGCTAGGTATTGGTTTATGTTTAACCAAAGTTAGACCTTCATATGGAATATGATGTGGCTGGTTTGATATAATGATATTTGCATAGGGGAGCATATGGACATAATTTTATGTCAACCATTGATGTTTTAAATACAAAACCAAACCTTGTATGATAAGAATATTTAGTGAAGGGCGCATACATATTTTGATGACTGGCACTTTGGGTTTATTCAAAGTCAAGGTTAATACGAATGAAAATGACAAAAGTTGTGGGTCCGACTATGTGTGAGTGCTAGAATTAAAGCATTATATAATGGTCTAGTTGTAATATTTGAATGTTAATTCGACATATTATAAGAAGGGTATTAATTATGGTTTTAACCAAAGGTCCGATAGAAGGAAAGGCATTGATTATAAATATGATTCTGGATATAAGAGTTGGTTGGTATATAAAAGGGAAGAGCATTTACATGCGTTATGGGTTTATTTCTATGGGTTTAACCATAGATTCTGAAATAAGAAACTTCCACAATTAGTTTCCATTTTATGATTTATAACCACAGGGTTTTAAGGAAAAGAAATGCTCTTGTGTATGTTTGTGATATGGGGTTTATAACCCTTGGTTAAGAAAATCTCCAGTATTTATTTAAAATTTCCCAGATCAGAGATTGCAACTGGGTTGAATGGTTTTGATAACCATCAGATGTGAAAAGAAAAGCTTCCACATACATATATTTAAATTGCCAGCGCAGGGAAAATTAGTGGAGAGGCATTTTTATATGCATGAGACTTTGAGATTTACTTGGAGCTAAACTTGTAAAGAAGTTATATATGCAGCAGATACACAATTGTAGTGAACAAGAGAGTATGTAGAACTATTACATGACAACAGCTTCCAGATTTAGAACATAATTTAGGAAATGCATTCTACATGCATGGAAAACAAGAGAGTATGCAGAAACTGAAAAATACAGTGACAGCAGCAGAAAAGACAAACACATAGTGAACCAAGAATTGAAAGGGTTGAATGAGATATATCAGTTACAAATGTAAATGTAAATGTTTTAATTAATTTTATATTGTTTGTGATGCAAAGGCAACTCTGTGTAGGAAAACAAAACTCCACTGTAAAACTGAAATTTGTACATATTTCTATATTCCTCTGAATGAGATGGACAAAGAAATGAGAAGGCAGAAGTAAAAGAGTCATGGCTGTTCATTTCAAATTCCCTGAGGAATACAAATATTCATGAGGTGAACTCTATAAATGATATCACATATATATGCATAGAGAGGTTAGAGAATAGAGAAATGAGGCAGAGAGGGTAAGAAGAAGGAGGAGCAGAAAGAGAAGCTGTGAAGATTCAGAGATGATATAAGGCAGATATGAAGGCTAGTGGACAACAGTGAAAAGGAACAGAACAGAGTTGATATCCAGGTAAATCAACATGTGTTTTTTGAAAGAGTGAGGAAGTTGGTGCTTCCATATCAAGTTTTAGCTTGATATATGTTAGTTGTAGCTGGCTGAGGTAGGAGCCTCCTGTACGTTGTAGCCTGCAGAAAATAGATGGGAGTTGGAGCTTCCTCGCAAGTTGTAGCTTGCAGAATTGAGGTAGGAGCCTCCTGTAGGTAGGTGCCTACAGAAAATCAGTGGTGAGAGGGAGTTGGAGCTTGCCTTTGCATCACAAAAATAATAAGATGTGGTTTTCTCCCTTATGGGTTTCCACTTATATCTATTGTCTATGTGTTGATATGGTATATCTAACCTGCTTAATACTTGATGCTCACATATTAAGTCTACTGTTACATTATCTAATATGCTTAATACTTGCTGCTCAAAAACTAATATTGCTCACATATTAAGTTGATCATGAAATGAAGGTGTAAATAAGTTTAAAGGAAAGTTTTAAAAGTCCATGAATGTGTTAAACTCATTCACCCCCCCCTCTCAGTTTAACTAAGGGTTCAACAAATAGCACAATCCCACTTGGAGGATCTTGTTCACATGAGACTGCACAGTTGAGATTAGGGCCAAGGCTTGGGAAGGCTAAAACACTATAAAGGAGATGAAGGAAAAGGTGAAAGGCATCTTGGATTATTTGATGTATGATCTTTTAGATCTGGAATTGTCAAGTGACATTCCACTGCATTCTTGGGCTATTAAGAAGATATTTTAGGTGTTTTTTAGCACAGGGTGTTCCCAAGTGGGAACCCCACCTCTTTCTTTGAGTGTTCTCTAAGGAAGAGGATTTTACTTCATTATACATTAGGATTTAAGTGACATTTCCTTTTTCTACTTTCTGCAGAACATTCATATTTAGAAATATGCAGATTTTTGAAGATCAGTTTGGAAGGTGGAAGTTGTCTTCAGTACTTCAGCTAGAGAACAAGGTGAGGGATTATTCCCATCACTTGGGCTTATATATCATCACTCCCAGAGCCATATTGCAGATCTAGTATCAGGCCAAAATTTATTGGCCTCCTAGCAATAGTATTCCCTTCAAGAATAACGTTGTCCATATTGCAGATCTGAAAGGAGGAAGTAAGTTTCTAGTACTTCTACTAGCAATCCTGTGGAGGATAATTCCTTCACATTTCCATTAGTCTCACCATCAGCCTGGAGATTATTGCAGCATTTATCAGAAGGTAGAAGGCCTCTCTTTCCCTCACATCACAGTTTCTGTTGGTAGCTATGTTGCAGTAGTTGAATTCATCATTGGAGGATTGAGAAGGTAGATTTAGAGCTTTCAGCTCATAGACTTGATGAAGGGATCAACACTTCAAGCATAGATCCAATCTAAGAACACATTTCAGCCATATATTCTTTAGATCTAGCTTAAGATCTATATTTCCCAGTAGATCAAGGATCAAATCCTAGGGAGGTGATTTTCTAAAGTTGTAGATGTGGAAAATCCTTTATAGGCTATCTTGGGAATCCATCACATTGGCCAGATCTTGAATATTGGCATCATATGAGCTCCAGTTTTGAGTAGATCTACATTTTTCTTTTCAGCCTGCAACCATATGCTCATATTCTACTGAAGAGATAGCGCAGTATTTTCTTCAGAGCCTCAACAGTTACGTTGTACCTGGCGCATACATTTTTTCAGGGTGATCCTAGCTCATCTTCTTGGCTAGATCTACCTATATCTTGTACTTGTGTAACTAAATCATCTCCAATATAATAAAATGGCTCAGCTCTTTCTGCATATTCTGATGTGTACTTAAGATTTATTTTTTATCTTGCTGTAAGTTCTTATATTGTGTTAATTATTACTACATTCTCCCTTTTGGGATATTACACCAAGGCAACTCCCCCACACCATCCACCTTTCAGTGTGTAGGGGGTAGAAGTTCTACCCATAACACTCCCTCTAGAAGTGATTTTTTGCTTTATACGTTATGTTCAGGTTGTGAGCATTTTTCATCATCCTCTCATTTGTTGCCTTGTGGAACCTTTCAGATGGACCCCCTGTCCACACCATATATCGATTATGCCGATGGTGCAAGTCGCTACTCCCGGAATCTAGCCTCAACAACCTGGGCCATTTTTACCCCCTTGCATTCACTTGTCTTCTCTAACGGCGTATGCATTTGTTTTGCCACTAAAAACTAGGCCGAATATGATGCAGTGATAGATTTATTAGTCGATTCCCTTTCTCATTGCATACTTCACCTTCATGTTCATTTAGATTCCTTGCTTATTGTCATGCAATTGAATGGTGTTTATCATGTGCATAATCCTGTCCTTTTTAGAAGATATTTATAAGTGAAGATTTTGATGAATGAATTTGAAATCATTACATTTAGTCATGTACCTAGAGCAAAAAATCACTATGTAGATATCATTGCAAACAATATTCTAAATTGGAATTTATCACACACATTTAGCACAAGACAATAACAATAAACCATAAAACGATGCATATCCATTATATGTGTCGTTAAGAATGTTTTTAGAGTCCATCAACTCTGATACCTATGACATGCCCATAGCATGTTACAAAAATCCAAACTGGGGGCACTTCATGCCCATACTCACTATCTAGAATATCCCGGGCCAATGGCTTGGCTCTGGCAGCTCGTAGATCATGCATTCCCTCTCCATCCATTTCTATGCGCCACATGACTCCTCGCCACTTCGAGGGTAGAAAAATACATGGATCTATGTATTGGTCATCAAGATCTTTCCAGTTGCACTCTAAAACACTAGTCAATAGCCTCTCACATCAACCATGGATGTCCTCCAAGAGGGCAACTGCATCCTCATTTTTCGGACCCCTTGACCCACTAGATGATGTAGCTTATGATACTATAGAACGCCACATATACCCAGCCAGTCTCACCAGTGTTGTATCTTCATACCAAAAGTGAATGAATCAGTAACATATACAATATTCTGAAACTTTAAAATTCACATAAAATATAAGCAACTTGTCACTTACCAACAGGCCCCCATGCTCGACCTGGCAGTAGTAGCAAATCTGGGTCCCCATGATAACTCATCACACTATAGGAATAATCGTCTATGTACAGTGGTATATGATCCCAATGAGTGAAAAAATCAGGTGGGAACACCCGTTTGATTTTCCCACCTCCCCCTCTACACAATAGCCACCCCCAATGGCGCATCCTGACCTCTCGCGGGCCCCCATCCTAGATATGTATTCGAGGCCGAAGTGTCAGAATCTTCTCAATGAAGACTGAGAAAAGCATTGTGCCATATGCACAGTCGTGGCTCCCCTGCTACTTGCATAGTTGCAACTGTCATTTCAATGACGACATCATCATTTAGGCCCACCCATAGCAGGTCCTACTCAATAAACTCTCAACAAGCATCATCTGACCCCCAGTGATGTGGTGGAGCACCTGGTTGCCCAGGAAATGCAACACCGCTGCAACCACAGCACAAGTCTCTAGCCTCTCTATATCTCTGATCGGTATCAGTGTCCCTTTCACATGGAGACCCGGTCAATAGTGGTGCTCCACAAACTCCATAATTTTCCACCCTCACAGTAAAAATTGTTTTGTGTTTCACACCATCCCAAGTTGCAAGACACCAGTCAGGAAATATATATCTTGGACATTCAGCTCGATCTAGTGCCCCTGCACTATAAAGAACTTATGATCTGGATCCTAATAACTAATAATCAAGGCCAACAAGGGCTCTCAAACTCTCATCAAAGGGTTCTCCACAAACATCAGGACCCCAAACCTAGCCAATGCAGCGCGAACACCGTGATCCTCTCGGATCTTAGACCATAATGTGTCCAGGTCCCTCTCTCTCCAGTTGATCCTCAAATCTACCATACATGTACAATACCATCATGTTTTTCATTGTACAGAAAGGAAAATTTGTACCATAATCATAAAATCCTAGCTCTCAGTCAAAAAATAGCGCCAAAATCCCTCTCTTTGATAGGTCACATTTTTTAGGCCATTCCTGGGACAGGTCGCAGTTTTCTTCCCAAAACCTGCTACCCAGGTCATAGAAAATGAACCAAAAAGTGCGACGCAGTCGTGAAGAATATCAGGGATTTGTTTCTAAGCTTTGGGTGCCTAAAATAAACTTTTAATCCACTAAATTTAAAGAGTAGGGTTAGGCCTCTTACCTACAACTAACGGATCTCATTTCCAATGGTCGATTTGTCCGCTACGATCGCCACAAGATTTAGGGCCTTTTCTCCTCTCTACATTCACAACAACTACAATTGAAAATGAATCAAATTGGAGGGAAAATTCCTTATTAAAAGAGAAACCCCAGATTTATCTTTCGCCAGTTGCAACCAAACCGTAGCTCGGTTTGACAAACTATCGGCACTGTTGGAAAGCTCTCACCGAGCTCTCAAATGGATATCCGTTCATTTTTTTTGATTTGGTACTTCACCCTGATACATTTTTTCCAAGAAGGGTCACTTCACCACTCCTTAAAATCGAATTTCTTCACTTTCAACACTTGTACTTGGGGCACCACCTTGCCTTCATAGTTGTCCACGCTCGTGTCAATTTTCGTCGTGAGTAACCATCATGTACTCATGTTTTTATGTTCCCCATCGGACCTTTTTTGTGTGGCAGCATCATCGAGTCACCCTTGTTTAAAGCATCTTAGTTGAGTCATAATTGCATTCATGGAGTCTGTCTCGAGTTCCTTTTGTCTCCCACCACAATCCTCCATCCTTCATTTCTTTTCTCCTCTCTCGTCTCGCCCATTTTTTCCTTCAGTCATACTATCCCCTATCCCATCTAGAGTCGAGTCAGTAGCTTCCAGGTCATCCATTCCCTTTATTCTCTAACAAGGGAAGTCGTCAGCCCACTACTCATTACCCCCCATTCCACCATCATCCCTGGTGTCATTCTATCAGTCACTCTACTATTATCCCTCGTGCCTTAGTTGAAGATTCCTTATTTCCTCACCTATGTCGGACCTCCTTTTGTCCACATCATCTTATTCACTCCAAAAGACAGGTCTAGAGGGTGGTGTACCTTGGTTCCAGCTTCCACTCTTGTTTGATGCCTTGGATTAGGCAAAGGGAAACTTTATTTCCCTTTGACTTGATTGTTTCTCAACTCCAGCTCCTTATGGCATGATAGAGATCCATATACTTGATGGTTTAGTGATGCATCAGATTGTACCATTGATTCCCAGGTGTGTGTGAGATGTTTCGGACCTCATGAGGGGGTGGCCCTTGAGGTAGCCCCCCACATGCCTGGATGACCTCTCTACTACAGCCTTGGATGAAGCACCATAAATTTGATGGTTCCAGCCTTAGCCACTTGCATCACCTTCTTGTTTTTCATGTATCATTCATATTTTCAAATCCCTTTCCTATTTTATTGTGCCTATTTTGTTGTACTTATATATCATGTACTCAGATACTATTATATAAGTCATGGCTATTGTCCCAGGCATAGTATGTATGTGGGATCCATTATCATGTTCCTATCTAGCACATTTTTATTCCAACATGTACGATATCATTCAGTCCACTGTTTTCTGGATGCATCATTATTCTTTGTACTTTGTTATCTCGATGGGCATAGGTATGCATCCCCCACCTCATGTAGAACAGGTTCCTATTAGGGTCCCCTAATTTAGCAGATTGGAAAACCAAATGCACAGGGTAGCATTAGACCATTCTTTGGAATCCTAGGACCTAGCCTTCCTGGACTCAAAGAGGGCTCTCTCTATTGTATGCAAAGGATGTGAACTTGCTTGCTTTTAGGGTTTGGATTTTAGCCTATTTTTTAAGTGTATGGTTTGTTGTTTTTTTTGGTTGGGTAAGATGGTCAAGTAGAATAGGTGGAATGAGAGGTCTTCAAATCATTGGGCTATTGAGTCTATGAAAGTCATAGATATCTCAACAATGAAACATGATGTCTAACAGGGAAAATCTAGCATGGTCAAATGGATCTTAAAAGTCATGTATGAAGTGAAATGAACAATAAGTTTGTGAGCATAGTAGGTGTGTAAGGGCAGTGAAGAATCCTTGAAAAAGTACCTTTTAAACAAGATGGTATCAAATAATGATCAACATAAGGGTATAATCATAAAACAGGGAAAGCCAATAACCTTTTGATTATAATTAAGCAAACAAGAATTCAAGAAGAACAATTCAGTGAACCATAGAAAGCAAGAAACTTATCTAACTTTTAGTGATTTCACCTTCAAGGTTTAGAAAACATTAAAGATAAAAAATAACTTTAATCCAAGAAGATGGAACTCCTAAGAATCTTACATCAAGCTACAAATAAATTTAAGGAAACTTCTCAAGCATGGAAAAAGGGCATGATCAGAACATGGCCTCTTTGGCTAAAACCTAACAAGTAGTACTTCAAAGAGAGATTCCAAAATAGAGTTTAAATAACATCAAGTAAGTAGGGCTAACCATAAAACATATTTGATAACTACTATATTGAACCATTCATGGAATAAACAAGCATAGGTAGATCTAAGGAGCAGTTAAGAATTCCTTAAACAAACCCAGCAGAGGAAAACATAAAGGCAATAAGAAACAAGAAGGACTAAGGTGCCTCAAACAACATTTCTTAGCCTATACTCTTCTCTTTTACTGCAACATAGAAATATGAACATAATTATAAACATGAAAAAAAGAATTAATAGGGGCACATCACCATTAAGCATGCTTAGGGATCCTGCAAGCTACCCTCCTCCATCATCAATCCAAGCAAGCCATTCAGAAACTCCAAAAGACCAATTTCTTCTTCAAACTCAAGAAAAACATGTATTTCTCTCAAAAATCATCAAATGCAAACATTTACAATGAAAGCCCTCATGCTTTATTTATCTTGCAAAGGAGGGAAAAAACCCTAGATAGGGTTGGAAAATGTCAAAATCACTCATAAATGTCATTAATGCCCAAGAGACCATGCAAGGCCCAAGGCACAAAATATCCCATGAAATAAATTCCAAAATAACTTCTAGCACATAATTCTAGAGTGGTTTGCCTCAAAAAACATTAAAATATGATTTTTCAATAAATGAGTGTGTTTTATTGACTTTTGGCCAAAAACACACAGTGTTGTCCATAAGCGTAGCGCCACCTTATGCATAAAATAGGTCCTGTTGCAGCCAAGTTTTGGGGACCTTCCTGATGTTGGATGTTTCTCTGTGATGGCCCGTTGGAAAGCGTATTGAGTCCTCTTTCCAGATATACCTTTTTTTTTTCTGATTGAGCACCTGTAGCCTATTCAAAAATTCAAATCCTCAATACTTCTTTGAGCATAGCGCCAAGCCTGAAAAGGAGGCAGAATGGTGAAAAATGAGGTGTTTTTTGACTATTTGAGGGGTCAAAAATGCTCCAATTGCTCTGAAATTTGGTGAAAATAGTGTGCTAGTCATGAGAAATCCAAAAATGTAGAGTTTTCTATCTAAGGATTCCTAAGGGAAACACATAGCACCAGTGGCACTACGCTTATAGGCCTCTAAATTCACAAAAAACCAAAAATGTTCAAAATTCCCTCAAATTTGGTGGACACCTTCCTCATGGGGTTTGAAAAGCCTATGGAAAATCTTGAGCCATGTCTGAAATCATTTCTTGGGTTTTTTCCTCCTTCAGTGCTTGAATTTCAATGAGGGCCTCTTTGAGTTTGGCACTAGTGAGCTTGTTTTTCAAGGCATAGTGTTTGGCTATCTCTTTCCTACCTCTCTTCACCTTTTGTTTGTATTTGTTTAGTGGTTGAGCTTAGGTATATGGCATGGTCCTGTTGTGTAGATTAATCCGTCTTGCGGACAAGACCGATCTCTCTAGTACAAAAGGTAACTAGCAACAAACAGCCAATTATACTAATCTCTCTCTAAGCATATGCAATTTATAAAAAACAATATACGGGTGCAAGGCCTACCTTATGTCCAACGCTTTGCTTG
>JAXQQM020083435.1:0-20435 GCA_034641835.2 Pinus albicaulis
TGGGCCCAGGTTTGATGTGTACATTATAGAATGAACTTCTATCTTGTCTCGACTCATGTTCTCGAGGATCCTTTTTGATCCGGATTTTATGCGAGAAGGCATAGCAGTGCAGTCATAATCATAGATCACGAGAGATGTATGCGAAATAATGCTTCATTTTATTAATAAAAGAATGAGCGCAGCAAGCACAAACATATTAGGAAATAAGCTAGAAGTGCATTTAGTGGCATATCTGAAGAGATGTAAATGCGAACCCTCTGACCCAATAATTACATTGAGGCTCGCAGGCCTATTACAGACATAATGGAAATAAAAGAGCTATGGTACTGGCAGCGTATCCCTGAGAAGAGATGTGGCGGCTACCAGCCCCTGAACTGTGTTACAATGCAGACATGATGGAGATGCGGTGAGCTAGGGCACTAGTCGCGCTTATCTCTTAGAAGAGATGTGTCGGCTCCCAGCCCCCTAAACTGTCTTACAATGAGGCTCGAGGGCCTATTTATTGTTGAGAAATAATGTAGAATCCGAAACGTCCAAAACCCTAACCGTAGGAGATGAAGCGCCAAAACTGTGGGTCCCGTTTGGGTAAATTGGTGGTTCAACTTCCCGGGGGCGTAACTTTGGCATCCGATCTCCGTTTGACGCGCTCAATAGCTCGTTAGAAAGATCTATCTGAGGAGTACAATTTTTGAACGAGCAACATCGGTCCATGGACCCATGTTGCTATCCGTTTTCCCAAAAAACGTCGTTTATGGCCTCAAAACGGCTCCGGAAGTTTAAGACCCGAAAAACTGCTAAAAATAGTAAGTTGTGCCGAAACTTACAAACTGAAATAACTGATGGTGGGGGTTCAAATGGACTCGATGGGTGGCCACCAATATCCACCTGGATTATTAATGCCCCAAAGCGGCTCCGGGTGTGCAGGACCCGAAAACCTGCTATAAATAGTAAGCTGTGCTGAAGCTGAAAAACTGAAAGAATTGATGCTGCGGGTCCAAATGGAATAGGTGGGAGGCCACCGATATCCACCTGGATCATTCCTCCCTCCTTAGGAAGCAATGGTCTCCATTGCGTTAAGTTCCTCCATGGGGGGGGAATTTTGCTGAACTTGGTGTTGGATGTAGATGTGCCACCGGTGGGCAGCCATTGAAGGATCTGAAAAAAAATTGTCCGTCATCGCGTTCCTCTGTTTCTCGAGGGCATCCTCGAGCAAGATTTTGATAGGATCTCCTGCTCCCTCGTCTTTCCTTCCTTCCACCATGGGGGGTCGTCGGGGTTGCGAGGTTGAACTCCTTATACCCTGGCCGCATTGGGGACATGAAGAGAAAAATAGAGAAAGAGCAGACCTCCTCTGATACCACTGATCCGGATTTTATGCAGGAACGCAACAGAATACAGATATAACCATAGATACAGAGATGCAGCGGAAATAATGCTTCATTTTATTAATAAAAGAATAACTGCAATAAGCTTACAAACATAATGGAAACAAGCTAGGGCGCTGGTAGCGTATCTCTGAGAAGAGATGTGGCGTATGCAGGCCTCTGAACTGTGTTACATTGAGGCTCGCAGGCCTATTACAGACATAATGGAAATAAAAGAGCTATGGTACTGGCAGCGTATCCCTGAGAAGAGATGTGGCGGCTACCAGCCCTTGAACTGTGTTACAATGCAGACATGATGGAGATGCGGCGAGCTAGGGCACTGGTAGCGCTTATCTCTGAGAAGAGATGTATCGGCTCCCAACCCCCTGAACTATCTTACAATGAGGCTCGAGGGCCTATTTATTGTTGAGAAACAATGTAGAATCCAAAACGTCCAAAACCCTAACCGTAGGAGATGAAGCGCCAAAACTGTGGGCCCCATTTGGGTAAATTGGTGGTTCAACTTCTCGGGAACGTAACTTTGGCATCCGATCTCCGTTTGACGCGCTCAATAGCTCGTTAGAAATATTTGTCCGAGTACAAATTTTGAACGAGCAACATCGGTCCATGGACCAATGTCGCTCTCCATTTTCCCAAAAACGTCGTTTAGGGCCTCAAAATGGCTCCGGAAGTTTAAGACCCGAAAAACTGCTAAAAATAGTAAGTTGTGCCGAAACTTACAAACTGAAATAACTGATGGTGGGGGTTCAAATGGACTCGATGGGTGGCCACCAATATCCACCTAGATTATTAATGCCCCAAAATGGCTCCGGGTGTGCAGGACCCGAAAACCTGCTAGAAATAGTAAGTTGTGCTGAAGCTGAAAAACTGAAAGAATTGATGCTACGGGTCCAAATGGAATAAGTGGGAGGCCAGGGTAAACCACTGGATCACCTTAATCATTTAAAGCGTAAAAATGCGAAAGTATTTCCCAAACGAGAGCCTACTGCGTGTGGCTGTCGTTTGAGTTCTTGGACTCGAATTCGTCTATTTTCCTTCTGTCGGCCACCTGGAGTTACCAAGATTTCATATGTTTGCGTCTGTTGGTTGGATTTTGTTTCCTATTGGTCTAACCATTCTTCCTTCCTGCATGCAGAGATAAGAGAAGTCAAATTTCTATTACCAAAACATCCTTTCATCATTAGTCTAATTTTTCTCGTCCTCATAATCTTTTATTCTCTTTATTGTTAATATGAAGAGGAATTCCCCTGAAATTATAACATAATTTGAAGTACTTATAGGGTGAGAACATACCTTAATTTGGGCACAATAGAAGGCTCGACAGAGAGGGTGGGATGTAAGCCTTGGCCCACGATGTTATGGTTCAACGTGTAAGCGAAGGTGGGAATATAGGGGGCTATCCCAACGTGGGTGGGAAGTTGGCTCGACCCCTGGCCACATCACCAACCATGTGACCCTATTCCAATGTTGTGGAGGGCTTAGTATGAAGGGTTCAGGGAGTTGGCCCTAGCCCCTGGTGACATCGTCACACATGTGACCATATGCCAAAGAGAAAGGTGCCATCGTCGACGATGGTGGACCATTGGGCGCCCCAACCCCTGACCGTATGCGCCCCATATGTCCCTATTTTTGTGCACAAGGGTTATTAATAATTTTAATGAGGCGAAAAAAATGCAATGTTTGCGAGAAAAAATGTTGCTTCCCGAACTGTTTAAAGGGAAACAATGTCACACAATTAGTAGGTTTGGCCAAATTGTGTGATAGATAGCAGAGCTTGGCTTGGATAAGAATAAATTCCTCATTTTTGAAACTTTTATTACTTAAGAAGAGCCTAGATGAGGGTTTTTGAGTGTCTTTGGTTGAATGGTAGCCTTAGTTTTTTTATTTGATTACTTTAGGCAAGAATTTTGGTAGGTTTGAGTCTTTTAGTGTCAGAGACAATTAGGGGTTTAGAGAATTTCTGAAGGAATTTTAAGCATGGATAAAATCTTTTAGGGGTTTTGAACCTTCTTATTTCATCTGCGGCAACTGTGACTTTTGTATTGCAACTCTGTTTAGTATTTCCTCATTATGTGTTCATGAAATAAGCTCTCTTTTAGTACTTCAATGTGGTTTTTTTGTACATTTTAAGCTTTGTTTTTACGTGGAGTACAAGGACCTAATGTGTGAGTCCTTTTCAAGTTGACATTTTCGTGAATTATTGTAGGGAGTCATATTTTTGGAGTGAGAATTATTTGTAGGAGAATGTTTCCTTTTAGGGGAAACAAGCCACTCAATTGTCATCAATTTTCATGTACTATTTGACCGCTGAAATCAATAGAGCGGTCTAGTTGTTGGAGGAGGCTTAGAGATGTATCACAGGAGGGGTGAACTTAATCATCAAATGTTGGTTTTTACTCTTCATTTTTTGTTACTTGAGTTGCATGTGAATGTGTTACTTATTAAAGTTCATGTGAAAACTAACTCACCACCTTGAAGAGATTATGAAACTTGTTTACTTTTAAAGACCATTTGTGTTTACTTGCAAAGCCTCAGAGGACAGTAATTTTTTTAAGAGGATAATTTCTCCTCCACTTTTTTCAAATCACGTGGTATCAAACCTTGTTCTGACTAAGTTGCAGGTTTGGGAAAGAATTTGAAGCATGAAACACTGCAAGAGTTAGATGAGATTAACTTACATCTCTTCGAATGGAGAATGTTGAGAAGAGGAGATTGCTTGAAGTTTTCGAGGGGAAGAAGAGGCAAATATGCCTACTGTTGTGGTAAAAACTACCCTAAGTTCTAGGTTGAGGGAGATATGACCTTAAAATTCCTACTAAATCAAACTAAAGTTCCTAATGCTTAAAATAGTAAACTAGGGAGAGATGACCTTACCCATATGTCCTACATTTGAGGTCGTTCCCACAGGGTGGAAACCCTCTGCTTATCCACATACTTCAGGACCTGCAACTCACTCAATAATAAGCACATAGACTAGTTTTACAACATATATATACTAAATGTCAGTATGTTTGATCATATAAACTCGTAAAAAATAACATGAAATTAACAATTACAAGATCATTAACATGTATAAGAGACATATAAGATTGTCACATTAGGAACATGAAAAATATTCTTTATTGACGTATGTAAAAGATGTGGAGATATCACTTGAAATCAGCCACGACTCCAAGAAAAACCTCCCTCCGGATTCGTCTAGCCCAAGCCTCAACAATATTCTTCCATAAAAGGTGCACAAGGATGTCACATAAAGGAGGTGAACATCTCAAAGAAGGAGACAAGGGTTTCCTGAACCTGGGAAGTGCAGGAGGCACATTGATAATAAAAATTTATCTGGGCTATAACATGCTGTAGTATCAATGCCTTTCTCTCCCCTCCCTTAGGCCTTCCCAATGAGGTGTATTTATACTTCCTCAAAACCATTTTTTTTTTATTTTTTTTATTTTTTTTATTTTTTTATTTTTTATTTTCAGTTGGGAAATAGTTTGGCCACAAGCTCCTGTAGGTGGGCTTCCAGTGTAGCCCATAAACCACGACCAAAATATAGGGAGTTATAATTTTTTTAATATTTTAAATTGTATACACAGGTAAAATATGAGTGGAACCGCACCTGCACGTGTGTAAGACATGGGAGAGTCACGTATGGAATTCAAAATCATGTTTTTTAAGAAGATGATCAAGTCCAAATGGAAAGGGCTACCCAAGGCTAATGCATAGATCATCAAGTATATAAATATGATAAACGATGCTATAACATATGTTCCCTAATATATGAGGTACATGATGGCCAAAATTTATTATGTGCATAATAAATAATCTTGCGAGGACTTGAGAGGACTTCACCAGATTTCAGCCTGCAAAAAACTAGTGAAAGAAATTAGCAAGTAAGCTCATGCCTGAGGTGGGCATACCCATGCTCAGTGAAATTAAATCAAGTTTGCATAAAAATTATGGAGCAGATCCAATATGTATACAAGTATAGCATAAACTGTAAAGTACAAAGTGAATCATCTGATCACTTCTCGGAAGTGTATATCAAATTCGTGTCAAATATTGCATGTAGAAGACTGATCAATGATGCTGCAAATATATTTGATCACTGAAGTCACAACTGAATCTCCATGTACCAAATCATAATTTGTGGAAAAAATGGTAATACATGCAACTCAGGTGACAACATATAGAATTTTGTTGTAATGAACTATAACATATAATGGTGGATGGTATCACAGGCACAAAACTGAATGATCTGTCAAAGTGAACTAGAACATGTTAATGCAAACCCAAGGTCTTCACCGATCACAATGGTACAATTCTACACAATGGGAAAAAATGATGTGAAGTCGATCATGTGATAAATCATTTGATTACCAGTAAATATTTTAAATCCTTAATTTATGTAGTCGTCATGAAGCTTAATCATCTCTTAAATAATATATTATTTTGGATATAAATCAGAAAAATTTATCTTTTCAACTATGAGAGCTAGACCTAATGAGCTTTCAAGTTTAAATTGATTATATTAATTTTTTTAAAATTAATTTAAACTCTCTCTTTATCCATTTGAATAAATATGATGATTTATATCAAATTTTAAAAATAATGATAAAATCAAAGTCAATTTAGTATATCTTCACTACAATAGCAATGAATACATTGAAATTTCCATGTAACCATCTCCCTCCCTTTATCATCACCATTGAGAAGGGCTACACTTTTTGTCTTTTCTCATTGAATTGATCCTTCATGGATTGTTCCATTTTCATGTTTGCATATGGCCCTTTTAAAACTTTAGATAAGCATGAAATTCAAATATTATTAATACGATACAAAAATACATAAGATTGTGACGCTTAGTTTCATATTCCAAGAGGTCTTTTGGACTTCTCATAACTCTTCATGTTCACTTGTGGCTTTTTTATTTCCACACTAGTGAATATTTCAATGTTTATAATCCCCTAAGGGTTATGTTTCTAACATTCACCCACACCCTCGCCTCACCTAAATCTGGAGGGCATATGTGAATCCAAGAAGAGAGCTAAAATACAAAGGTAAATAACAATTAATGGCTAGATTTGATCTCTAAATCTAGTGGTTTAAGAAATACCACAAACCAAAAAGGTAGCAGAAGCTGAAGTATTCTATCAATGGCTGTTTAAGGCTACTAACCAACTCTAGAACTTGGCTCTAATTTATATATCATAGCTCTAATTTCATATTGATGGTTTCACATTGCATTGGTTCTCTCACAAGTGAGCATATAGTACATCATTCCATTTTCATATGTTTGGGATATTGAAGGATCCTTTGTAATCCCCTAAGCATCTCTTCATTAATTTTGGATTTGGTTATTGACATATCCCATTATACGATGTCCTTCATAAATGGGGTAATGGAGTGTATAGGTGTTAAAATTGGGCAGTAAAAAATCCTAGTTTTGGGTGGAATAACAACCTTGGTATTCCTATAAATTATTTTTGACCTCCCATCAATATTTTTTATGCAAAATTAGGGATCAAATACATCTACAAAGATATGGTCTAAGGGGAATTATTTATATTTTGGGGAAACAACACCAAATTTGTAATGTTCCCAAAATTAGCATGAAGATAATTAGAACATTAATTTTGCTTATATCATCTAGGAGGTGAATAAATGGGTAAAGAGGCCCATGAGTAGAAATAAAATCCCTCATAGTGTGAAAGGGATCATTAGAGTAGCTACATTTTTCACCCTCAAGTGTGAAAAGGGGAAAATGCATGATGAAAGGTAAGTTTGACCAAGTCAACAACGCTGCCGTGGAGGGAGTGGATCACTTTGAAAGACAACGCAGTATGAATGGAGGAGATATCATTTGGTGGAGGAAACCCTAATGTCTGGGGGCCAAGGCAAGAAGGCTTTCATTTGTATAAAGGGAGGACAAGGCAGCCGTAGAAGGATATGTTATTGAGTATTGATTTTGGTATGCATGACTATTTGCTTTCTCGAGTTGTTTAACTGAGATTGTTGTGCTGCTTAGCATAAGGAATTCATGTTTAGGAATTATTCTCCCTTATTGAGAGGCCTCTTGATGGATTTTACTTCATTTATCCACATTCAAGCTCAAGGCCAAGCCACCTCCTTCAGCTACAACATTATTCCTATAGCAGGAAACGTTGTGTTGCAGTGTGTTGCAGTGGAGGGTTCCACAACACCACTTCTAGAGCTTATCTTTCATAGGAGGGAGCTTCTATTCCTCTAGGAGGTAAGTGAGGAAGCTTCAGGAGTTGATTTCAAATCTTTGGCATCAGGCCAAGCACTTCCCATCACCTACAGCACAATCCCTCTCCTTGATTGCATTGTTTCTGAGAGTATTTGCAGTGGGGGTTTGCATTGCTAGTTTGGAGGGTGAGATCTTCAGTGTTAGGATTAGAATTTCACTTCGAAGATCCATTAGAGGAAGTATATTTCAGATTTTAAATCATATTCAGCCATCTCCATCTAGTTCATGAGTTTCAGCTGCTATTCAGTCTTGCCCCTGCAACTCTGGCATTTTTTATTTTTGTATATTTTATCCAATCCCTCCAGGATTGTCTAGAAATTTCCTTTAGGAGTGTATATCTTTGCTCCCCATAATGTATGAGATGTATATTGATATATATATGTATTTACATGTGTTAGAAGCAGTTTCTCCTTATAAAACTGCGCTGTCATAGCCTTGGACCTTCTTATGTAGCAGTATTTTACCATATTTCATGTACATGCTTTCTTGAGGCTAGTATTGCCTAACTTGAGTGACCATCTCCTCAAGATCTTGTATACATTTTGTTGCAGCAAATTAATATGATGGATATGAGATCTTCTTACATTTTATGAGTTGATGTGTCCCTGCTACTCCATTATTGTGTTTACATATTTTTGTAGCTCCAACTTTGGAATATCATAAGATATTCTCATTGTTGTAGATTTTCCCTATTTTGGGATATTATAGTGGTAAGAGAGCATGATATTCGGCTCAGCTTGTGAGTTTCAGCCATAAGAAGTTAGAAGAGAAGAAGAAGAGATCAAGATGATGAAGAGAATGAACTTACTCTCATCAGTTTTCAGATCCAGAAAGGACCTCTCCAAGGAGGTTAACAAGATAGAAGAAGGAGAAGAGGAAGGACCATGCACTTCCTATTATCAAAGAGAAGAATACATGAAGCATTAAGAACACTTGGAATCTAAAATTCTAAGTGAGTACCTTGCTAAATACAAAGCTAAAACTAGAGCCTTCAAGAAGACTCTATCTTTACCACAGTTTATTCAACTGGAGGAAGAAATAAGACCCTTCATCTATGGGATGATGAGAGGCAATAGATTCCTATTGTCCACTTTTGATGGATCACTCACATGTGTAGCAGAGGCTTGGGTGATGAAGCTAGAGGCGTTCTTCTTGCTACATCCTGTAGTAGATAGAAAGGCTATAGAAATTACAGCGCTACACCTTGGAGGTGAAGAAAACACTTGGTGGTTCATCCATTTGAGCCATGCAAGGGTATCTAATCTTGCTGAGTTTCCTCAAAGGATGATCAGGAGATTTGGAAAAATAAGGGAGGAGCCATCACCACCAACTGAAGAGGCATATACCAGTGCCGTCACAGTCATGGAGGAGTAGCCTTCATCCTCAGCAGTTGGGGAAGCCAACACATTGGAGGAGGAAGCCCTTACAGCCATATAAGATGCTTCCAATTTTCCCAACGGTATGCCGGAATTTCCATCTCTTGTCATTTTAGCAAACATTATGGATGGTTTTACATCATTGCATGCTGTTGATTTAGAGCATCAGAATTGCACTGTGTTGTGCAATATTGAATCATTCAAGGGAGAGAGGAACCATCATCCTCATGAGCCATTCTTGGATTGCATACCACACTTGAGGTTGAGTTTTGAAGACTTGAAGGAAGAAGATATAGATGGTAGACATCTTGAAGTGAGAAACACTTTAACACTTTCTAGATGACACTTTCTCAATGAGCACTCTCCAGCTCAAAGAGAAACTTCTACCTACAGCAGATCCAAAACCTCATTGGTTTTGGAAGGTCATTGATGAAGAGGAGGTCTCATGGAGAGATCCCATTAGAGATGCACTTCAACATGTCATGGAGTGCAAGGTTCATCAACACATGGAGAATGGTAGTCGTCAGGGGAGGAGTACCAAGATGGAGAATGGAAGGAGACATCCACAAATGATTGATTGGATGTGGATGAAGCGTAAGAGGCTAGTAAGACACTTGCATATCTATGACACCGGGCAACAGGAGGCTTGGATGCGCTGGCTACTCTTGAAGGTGTTTGGCCATCATTTGGCATATACTCTCTCTAAGGGTAGGTGGATGGAGAAGATGTGGCAATATTCTTGCATCATTTAGTAGAAAAGAGTATGGATGCATGGTGTTGATGTGACATTCATATCATTCATTATGTCTTCATCACATGACTTGTATGATGAGAGCATGAGGAGGCAACAAACACTTTTGTTCCTTGGGTTGTACTTGAGAGAGCAAGGGAAAATTTTCTCTCACATGTTGTATGATGTTGTCGGAGTAGGAGATGGCACTATCATGGTGCAAAGGGGGTACTCCTTGGCCTTGGATGAACATGAAGTACTTCCATTTTGGGAGGAATTTCCTAATTGCAACAAAATTATTGGAGGAGTCTTTGACAATAATCATGTCAAAGAATTGAGCTATGAGTTGGCAAGAGCCTATTTGCATAGGCCAAAAGCGTTGTTACTTTGGAGCATGAACTTATTCATGTATTCATGCATCACTTTACTTTAAACACATGGTGAGAATGTTGTTTTTGTATCTATTTATTATGTAACACAGTATTTGCATATTCTTACCATTATCATATAGTGCATTGCTCCACAAGAGGGAAAGTTTATTGTTGAGGCCCATGAATTTTTTTTTTCCAATTATTATGATGGAGACAGCCATCCTTTGTATAACCATGGGAAAGTGTTTGATTATTTCTTGTATGCTCAGTTGATACATTCACCCATTTACTATTCACTAGTAGATGTGATGATTCACACAACTAGCCATTTGTCAAAACATCACTTGCCATGTTATTTTCTAAAGTTGCAGTGGGAAAGACTGCATTGTGTCCACTTGAGACATTGTTTGTATCATGTAGCATCATGTAAAACATTCAACAAACTTCTCATTTGGATACCCTATGATGATCATGTCCTATTCATCATGGATGAGATGTTTTGGGCCAACTTGTTCTTCAATGTTGGAGAGGAGATCCTTGGAGGGTTGTTCTTCATTTTTCCACTTAAGGGAAATACTATTGTAGCCCATAATCAGCACATACTCTACACTTATCATGAGTGGAGAGAAGGACAGCGTGGGGTAGACTACCTTGTATACCATGACCAGATTTTCAGCCCACCTACTTTGCATGAGCCAAAGGTGGAGGAAGACTTTCAAGAGTTGCCATGTTGGGAGGTAACTCACTTTTTATGGGTGATTGTTTGGGGATGGAGATTCATATGGGGATGGAATATCCCAATTCATTTCATCTCTCATGCCTCAAGAAGGACCTTCAGTCCTATCCTTGTAGTTGCTTGAGGACAAGCAACATTTGGGAGGGGAGGACTGTAATGTCCCCAAAATTAGCATGAAGCTAATTGGAACATTAATTTTTCTTATATCATCTAGAAGGTGAATAAATGGGTAAGGAGGCCCATGAGTAGAAATAAAATCCCTCATAGTGTGAAAGGGATCATCACAGTATGAATTGGGGAGAGATAATTTGGTGGAGGAAACCCTAATGTGTGGGGTCCAAGGCAAGAAGGCTTTCATTTTCATAGAGGGAGGAAAAGGTAGCCATATAAGGATATGTTATTGAGTATTGATTTTGGTCTGCATGACTATTTGCTTTCTCCAGTACTTGTTTAACTGAGATTGTTGTGCTGCTTAGAAAAAGGAATTATTGTTTAGGAATTCTTCTCCCTTCTTGATAGGACTCTTGAGGGACTGTACTTCATTTCTCCACATTCAAGCTCAATTCCAAGCCACCTCCTTTAGCTACAGTGTTATTCCTGTAGCAAGAAACGTTGTGTTGCAGGGTGCTGTAGTGGAGGGTTCCACAACACCACTTCTAGAGCTTATCTTTCAGAGGAGGGAGCTTCTATTCCTCTAGGAGGCCATTGAGGAAGATTTAGGAGCTGATTTCACAGCTTTGGCATCAGGCCAAGAACTTCAAATCACCTACAATGCAGTCCCTCTCCTTGATTACGTTATCTCTGAGAGTATTTGTAGTGGGGATTTGCATTGCTAGTTTGGAGGGTGAGATCTTCAGTGTTAGGATCAGCCTTTCACTTGGAAGATCCATTGGAGGAGGTATATTTCATATTTGACATCATATTAAGCCATCTACATTCAGTTCATGAGTTGCACCTGCTATTCAGTCTTGCCCCTGCAAGTCCAGCATTTTGTATTTTTGCATATTTTAGCCAATCCCTCCAGGATTGTCTAGAAATTGCCTTTGGGATTGTATATCTTTGCTCCCAATAATGTATGAGTTGTATATTGATATATCTATGTATTGACATGTGTTAGTATAAATCTCTCCTTATAAAACTGCGCTGTCATAGCCTTGGGCCTTCTTGTGTAGTAGTATTTTACCATATTTCATGTACATGCTTTCTTGAGGCTAGTATTGCCTAACTTGAGTGACCATCTCCTCAAGATCTTGTATAAATTTTGCTACAACAACTTAATATGATGGCTATGATCTCTTCTTACATTTTATGAGTTGATGTATCCCTGCTACTCCATTATTGTGTTTACATATTGCTGTGGCTCCAACTTTGGAATATCATAAGATATTCTCATTGTTGTAGATTTTCCCTATTTGGGGATATTACAAAATTATACAATATATGTTTCCATTCGATGATTATTCACCTCCCATTCCCTTTCATAAACCTATAATTTGACCTTTTGGGTTAGGCACATCACTTGATTGGTTTGGTAATGATTAATTGAAGGTGAGTGGCCATATTTTACTAGCTCCTCCCCTTCTCTTAGATACTTTTTTTCATTTGTGGGATCTCTTTATTTTTCGACCCTTCTAGTTTTTCCGTAATTCATTTTGTATCTTCTTAATATTATAATTGCTAGACAACAATTAGGGAAGGATATCTGAAAAAAATTGTTGTAAAATGCATCGAATGATACATTTATTTATCTTGAGGCTTCTCTAGTTTATGGTAACTCTTACTATTTCATGTATTCAAATAGTTGTCCCTAGTTTGGTTCATTTCACAATTCATCCTTAAGATCAGGAACTACTAAAATGTTTAATGAAATTTGATGGAAGTATATAATTTTGTATTCCTTATCCTTATTCAAGTTATTTCCTCCTATAAAGATCCCAAAATGGATTATCTTTAGAAGCCATAATCAAAAGGGTTTCCTCATTTAGGATTAAGGTCATCTGTATTGGAAAGAAAATCATCCCAACAAGGAAATAAATGATATTAATAGATCCAAAATAGTTTTAAGAAGTTACAAAGAGCTAATTCATTTTAATAAGAAGTCTCTTTCGTAGGCCTACTCTAATATCAATGAATCAGGGCACCATTATATCATGTAGTATGCTAACATTATGAATTTGTTGATTCAATAGAATCAAAGGATTGATTTATTGAAAGTTGATAAATTGGTTAGAAAATGAGCATTCAATCACAAGAATGACGATATTTCATCGACCTCAAATGATCGGGTCAGACATATTAGGTCGTGCACGCAATGAGGGAGAGGATTCTTCTTATAAGGAAGATAGGATACGGTGTACACTTTTAATAATAAGATTATAAGTTATAAAATTATTTTGGATTTGGTATATCCTTATTTAATGTTCTCCGTAGATACTTCATCCCTAAACTTCACATATGTATAAGATAACAAGTGTGATGAGAGCATCAAATATGATTTTTTTTGTTATCCCTTAATAAAAGATCTAATAATTATACTTGTTTGCAATCCCATGGTTGGCTTGCATTTAATAGAAGATCCATTCGATAGACTTGAGTAGGTATAATAAAAAAAGTGGTTCTTGGATTGGCATGGATAAGGAGCATGTGAGGAAGTGAAATTAGAGGAAACTATGAAGAGTTAAATATTTCGTAGGACACCAAGGCCATAAGAACGATAGGGTTGAGAGTGGAAATGATATGACATAATGTTGGAGATGAATAATTGGTGAATCAAATCGCTTATGATTATTTTTCCCTAGTGTTCTAAGTTTGAAATTTGGGCATTTCAATGGTGACCAACTTGTCTAGAAGTTGTAACTTTTTTGAACTACTAACCATCATTGTTTTGAGTGGGTTTTATAATCCTTGGGTTCGCACTATTATTTTATTATTTTTTTCACTTTTTATGTGTAGTGTTCCATAACTCATAGATCTGAAATGTAAATTAGGTTTACAAGTATTATAAATGTAGTAAAATAGTTTAAAGAGACAAGTAAGACGAGATATGTGAAATATACCCTTGTATTATGATAATAAGGGAAGTGTTGGAAACATATTTTTAATCCATTTTGAGGAATATTTTTTCTGGATATGCACCCAAGATTATAGGAGTACTTGCAAAGTCTCAGGTTTGGGGGAGACATTGGGTCTTCATTCTAAGCCCTTTATTGCTATCATAAGTGCCATTTTTTCCCTCTCTACCCCCTCTTATAGCCTATTATCATTCCCCCTTTATTACGAGAATCGCCTCAATATGATGTAGTATGACAAAGTTATGATGTTCTAAATTTTTTTGCGAAGAACAAAAAAATCTGCAGGTGGGCTGACTCGACTGCTGATTGGATAGTCCATACTACTGATGTCAGAAAACATCAACATGCCAACTGGGCATATGAAATTCCAATCATAGTTCGCCAAGTTTCGAATCTGTATAGGATGTGGTGGCATGGTTTGAATGGTTCATGGTGTTTTGGATGGCCCAATAGGAAGCCTCTACATGGCCCAACTAGAGGCTGCCACGTGTCGTCTTGTTATTGGTTAAAAAAAATTAACAGACCCGAAGGCCTCGACAGGGATCGAATCTACAACCTGTTGCACACAAGTTTCATGCCCTATAATATCGCCATCATGATGGTTCTTACCATACTATGGTCCCGAGTTATATTTCAATTCAACATATTTGTGCTTTAGGGAGAGGGTTCCGGCATTAGCACTAGCCCCTAGTCATGTTACTACCCACATGACCTTGTATTGGAGCAGCAACGAATGATCTAGGTGGCTCCAGAGACACACAGGACAAAGAGGGCTTATGAAAGCTCAGCAAATTAAAGTGATATAAATGTGGCAAACACAATTACAGGTTGAAGATCTCATTTTACTAATCACAACAGTGTGAATGCAGATTCACCAAACCGAGTTCGTACGCAAATGTGAACTCTGGCCGGATTTTGAGCGAAATTGTGGGACCATTGATTTGACTCCTATGGTCAAAAAACAAGAATTTTAAAAATGTATTGTTTGTTAAATAAAATAAAAAATATATATTAAAAAAAGGGAAGGCGGGCCACGACCCCCACCACCCCCGTCAGACTTTAATATAACAAAATAAAATAAAATGGGGTGGCAGGCCATGATCCCTGCTACACCCTCCGCCACATCACAATAAAACGTATATATTCATGTGGTTGGTTCGAGCCGCTTGGGAGGCGGACCCGCCCACCACAACAGTTACCATATATATATATGTCGATCGTTACAAGGGATTGGGTTGGGGCCATGGTTTGCGGACCCCACTCACCCAACATAGCACCAAAGAAAAATTAAATCAAAACAAATGCAACAATATGTTTCCAAGGGGATTCGAACCTTGTCCTCCACCAGAAGAGTCGGAGGCATTACCAATGGGCCACAACGACCTCTTAGTAAGTTTCGCTCAAAAAATTATATATAACCTCATTTTCTAGTGTGTCAAAGTGGGGAGAACAGAATGGAACGGAAGCCAGACCTCGGAACCCAGTTCGTAGATGGTGGCATGAATTTCAAAGGGAAGAATATTCCTTTGATGCCTAGAGATTCCCTAGGGAGGTAAAATTTATTTTTATCAGAATATTCTCAAGTTTACAGTAAATTTTCTCAGATTTTTGCAGGGAACGTAATGGCAATATCAGATTTTCCTTTTCAACAGTTGTTTTCTAGATTCCCTGTGGAGAAGAATCTACATGAATCTTGAGGGAATATTTTAGATTCCTTGGAGGCCAAAATTCATCGGTGTCAGAATTAGGTCAACTTTATACTCATTCTTCTTAGAATTTTGTAAGGATATCAATGATGAGATCAAATTCTTGTTTTAAGTTGCATATTTTTAGATTCCTTGTAGAGGAGCATCTTTGAGGAATCTAAAAATATTCCCTATTGCCCAAATTTCGACAATGTCAGAATTCATAAAACTGACATTCAATCCTACACCTCTCCGCGACATGAATCCAGCAGTGTAGTCAGATTTTCCATATGAGCCATATATTTTTTGGCCATTTTCCATAATGGGATGACGGTGTCAGATTTCAGCATGCGGACAGTCGATTTCTTGCCATTCACCGTCACGTTTGCTATGGTGCATTCATATCTAGCGATTGAGCATCCTATTCTTCAGCCAACATCATACTTGAGGTATATGAAGTGTTGTTTCCTTGTACTTCATTTATTATTGTTGTAGGATTTTTTATTTCATGTTGATTCCATCTTCATGTATGATGCAGAATCTTCATGTTATTTTGCTATTGTTGATTCTTGCTTGATGTTTGATGCATAATATTTATGTTTATTTGATGTGGTATGTATTGATCATGGATGGTGATTTATCTTGTGATATCCTTTGCTACCTCGATGGTTGGATACCCTTTGTCACCATGTGTGAAGTTGCCATGCTAATAGGAGGTTTGTAGTGAGTGAGAGTTCCTTGTAATAGAATGTCTCGTGGAGAGACTTTGCCACTCATGTTGAGGGCTTTCCTTGTATGACAAGTAAATAGCATCCATGTGCATTATCACTACTTACAACACTGAATGAAGCAGGCAACACCATCGAGAAACTGAGTCCTAGAGACATAGTCCACACTGGACGAACTTCATTATTAAACAGCTTGCAGTTTTGCTGCATGATTGTTGACATGTGTTCCTCTTGATTATATCTGCATGTGTTCATTAATGCTTTCGATAAAATGTAATTCTAACACATTAGCCAAAGTAAAAGGTCTTAGTTAAAAGGGTATCATAAATTTATCCAGATAAAGTGGTATTAGAGCGGTCTTCTTGTTGATGTGAACTGCAAGTGTGAACCATTGAACATGTAGCAATGGATGATGTAACAGAAATGTACGAGACCATGCTCATGGTGTCCGATAAAGCGGACATTTTGTATGAATTTTATGAGAAACAGGCAGCAGATAACGCTAAGTTGAAAGCACTTCTACAAGAGGAGATGGAGGAAAAGCAGCGATTGTAGCTTCAATTGCAAGCCACAATAGAGGCATTGGAAGAATTGAAGTGCAACGACCAAATTCTTCAAGCAGGTCATGATGCATTAAAGACATTTGTACAAGAAGAGAAGAAGGAGAAGCCACAATTGCAACTTTAGCTACAAGCCACGATAGAGGGCTTGGACGAAGTGAAGTGCAACGAAGGCTTAGAGAAGCGCTCTTCACATGTTTCAAAATTGACAGTTGAGGTAAATAGTTGTGATCATTCTTATGTTTCATCTTCACATTCTATTATTTCTATTGGAAATGTGGAGATCCCCATTACAGGAACCGGCATGAGACTCCTTACCAAGATAGGGTACAAAGGAGGAGGACTTGGCATTCATGGCCAAGGCATAACTCAGCCACTGGAGGTTGTGTAGAGACCTCGCTACGCAAGTTTGGGATACACTAAAGGATAATTTTCAAAGGTGTATGAAGCTTCCACGATAGTGATGAACCCATCAAGGAGAGAGAATGATGGTAACACTTCACCATCATTCCAAGGAAGTGCATGTCGCAATAGAACAACTGAGACAAGCTCTCATCACCATGATCGCACCAGAGATCACCAGGGAAGGTATATGTCAAGCCCCTATATTACTATTGTAGTCCCTTATTATGTTATTGTAGCCCCCCTTATTGTTAATATTGTACCTCTATAAACCCCATATTGTTATTATTGTGCCCTTACATTATTATTGTTAGATTGGCTAGGATTATATTGTGACCCCATGGACTGCTATATATAGAAAGGAGGTTTTTTCATTTGTACCATCCAAGAATTATTCATTTATGTAATGTATTGGATGTTTCCCCCTATAAGTGGTTTATTTCTAAGTAGTTTATCTATCTTGTACTCTATTTTTGGAGCTGGTTTCATAACATTTGGTATAATAGCTTTGGATTCTAGGGTTTCACTGCTCCAAACAGGTCATCATGGAATTTTCGCTATAACGTTTTTTTATAAAAAGTTTAAGAAGCTGAAATTTTCACACAGAGAAGCCGAAATGCTAAGGAATATTGTGGAAATTTTTTAGATCTTCGTTAGCAACATTTTAGGAGATATGATATATGTAAGTTAGGGTTGTTTTCAGGCTCTTGAATTTCACCTAAGCAGGTCATCATGCCATTTTCACTATAACTTTGTTTCTACGAAGGTTCATAAGATGACATTTTTACAGAGCGAAGAATAAATCTTGAGAAACCTAAAATAAAAAGTTTAGATCTTTTTTTGAAATATTTTCAGAGATATGACTTGGGGAAGTTAGGGCTCCCAGATTTCATCTTAAAGAGGTGACCGTGGGAAAATCTATCTCTATCTTTGAGCATCGGATTGGAATTCTGTAAAAAGTGGATGCAAGTACACAAAATTTATTTTTCTATTTGTTAATTTCAGAGCCGAAGGAGGAAATAGTGATACTTGGCACTGTGTACAAGTTCTCTATACTGAACCAGTCCATAATTATGTCATTGTGGGAGATTGGGCATAACTTTGAGGGGTCATATCGACGGTGTATCGATATTCGCAAGTTCATTTTGATTATAAGCATGTTGCTATTCATGAACATAAATCATGGGATAAGAAAACTTGTCATTTTTGTTGTTTACATAACCATGTCATTGTTGAGTGTTGGAAAAGAATGGCAGCACAAAGGAGGATGAGGAGTGAAAATCCTTCTCCAAAACAAGGAAAGAAATTGGTTAAGTAGGTATGGAGGAAGAAGACTCATTCAAGTTATTGAAATCAAAGTGGTCATGAAAGAGCCACGTGTTCGAGGCTCCATCTAGAGTAGCACCTTAAGGACAAAGCGTTGGTGCATGAACTAGTTGAAACGATCGTTCGACAAGCAAGTGCTCCACAGGGAGATGACCCATTCAGTTTGATAAGTGAAATATGGTTTTTCTAGATGTGGTAGTGTGTCATGGCCTTGTTTTATAAATAATGTGTTTCATTTTTAACTATAAAAGTGATGGTGTGTTTTCCATCGCTTGTTGAGAAACCATGATATTTTGGCCTTTTTTTGTAAATCATGTGATGCATTTCTTTCATGTAAAGTGATGATGTTCTTGCCATCACTTCAAAATGCGACAATGATTTTTTTGGCCTTGTAATGATAGATGGGGTGTGATTTCCATTTAATGTAAAATTGACCACTGAGTATGCCAAACTCGTGGCAAGTATGGAAATGTTTGGGTCATAGTTGGTCATAATCTTAGCATTCAATTTGCAGGAGATTGTACTATAGTTTTGAAGAGGATGCAGGTGTTGGCTCATTGCTTAAGGCTCCGAAGAACAAAGGTGAAGGAGATGGAAGGGTGACCTTTTTTAGGACACTTGTGGTGCAAACATTGTACACATCAGTTGCAGATTATTGTTGATACTTTTGGAGGACCAAAAGCTCCTTAGTGGGGAGGAATGATCCAAGTGGATCCAGAGACACACACAGGACAAATAGGGCTTATGAAATCTCAATAATCAAAGTGATGCAAACGTGGAAAACTATGTTTCAAGTTTAAGATCTAGTTGTGTTGATCGCAATGGTGTGAACGTTTTGTCAAACCGAGTTCGTATGTGAAAGTTGGAGATGTTCAAAGTTATAAGGTTGACTGAATGACTTGCTAGGTTAAGGAAGATACAAATTCATAGAAATTAGGTCACCAGATTTTGGCCAACTTCGGCCGGATTCTAGGAGAATTTGTGGGACCGTTAATTTGACTCCTTTGGTCAAAAAATGATAAGTTTAAAAATGTATGGTTTGTTAAACAAAATCAAAAAAATTATTTAAAAAAGGGATAGTGGGTCATGACCCCCGCCACCCACGTTAAACTTTAATATAACAAAAAAAATTAAAATGGGGTAGTGGTCGATGACCCCCACCACACCATCCACCACATGACATTAAAATGTATACATTCAAGTGGTTGGGTCAGGCCACTTGGGAGGCGCACCTGCCCACCACAACAACTACCATATATATATGATGACTGTTACAAGGGGTTGGGTCAGGGCCATGGGTTGCAGATCCCACCCACCCAACATAGCACCAAAACAAACTTAAATCAAATGAAATGCAACACTATGCCATCAAGGGGATTCGAACCTCATCCTTCACCGAAAAAGTCAGAGGCATTACCAATGGGCCATAACGGCCTCTTGGTAAATTCCGCTCGACAAATTCTATATAACCTCATTTTTCTAGTGTGTCGAAGGGGGGCGAAAAAAACGGAATGGAAGCCAGACCCAGGAATGCAATTCAAACCATAGGAGGCATAATGGTGGCACGAATTTCAAGACCAAGAATATTCCTTTGATTCCCAAAGATTCCCTAGGGAGGTGAAATTTCTTTTTATCATAATATTCTCAAGTTTACAAAAAAATTTCTAAGATTTTCGTACGGAATGTAATGGAAATATCAAATTTTCCTTTTCAACAACGTTTTTTCAGATTCCTTGTGGAGGAGAATCCTCAAGAATCTTGAGGGAATCTTTCAGATTCCTTGGAGGCCGAAATTCATCG
>JAXQQM020081022.1:0-17337 GCA_034641835.2 Pinus albicaulis
TCAGGCTCTGGACATTGTGGTCTTTCAAGACAAAAAGTATGGTATCAGACTAATACTTAGTCTCGAAAAAAATTATGTGAACTTTTATTACCTAAATGTACCTCAGGCTGAAAGAAGGCAGAGTTCAGGGTAACATCAAACCATGCTCAATCTGGTAGCTAGCCCTACCAGAACAGGAGAGGGCTCTCTTCGGGTCAATATAAAAAAAAATAATCAAAGGGGCTTGAGATGACTTGAAATAAAGGCTAATTTTAGGCTAGGTATATAAGTAAAGGAGTATGATTTTGATTTTGGGGGGTTTGTGTTGGAATGAAAGGGAAAGGCAGTTTTGGGTTCGGGGATGAGGCCTAGTTTTTGCAGAGTTCTGAATGGGGCAAGGAAGGCAATTGTTTTGATGCTTTGGATTGAATGAATGGATAGTTTAGACTGGTGAGGAGCTGAAGAGGGAAAGAGGCTTTCAAGAATCCTCTTCAAACAGATGAAAACATGGAAAATTAAACAAAACTGAAGGCAAAGCAAAGCAATCTAATGAATTCCACCTTTATCACTCATTTGTTTAATTTAAGAAGAAAGGAGAAGGGAAATGATACAAATAAACATCAGTGAACTTAAAATCACATGGAGAAAAACACCATCAAAACACAGAGCCACATGGATCCCAAAGAGTGCTGCAAACCCTGGTCTATTCCTTTGCCAAAATTTCAGAGATGAAATGTACAATGAAGTGCCAAGCAATCCCAAATGTCCAACCCTGAAAATGACTGAAGAACTACATGATATAGACAAGCGTAACTCATTCCCATGCCTCTAGGAGTCGAGCTCATCATTCTAGGAGTTGTTTCAACCATATCTCAACTAGGAACTGGAAAATAGGCAATGAAACAACTTGCCTCTATATGATAGGAAACTGATTCATTCACTTACATTTCACTTTTTGGTGAATGAATCTACTAAGATGAGTAAAAATGAGCCAAAATTACATAAAATTCATGAAATTACATCAAGTTAGATCATGATTTATATGAAAAAGTCCAACTAGCCAAAACTAGGCGAAATTCTGAGCTGCTGAGTGAAAAATAGGCCAAATTTCCCTATGCGTCATGCCTGAAATCTCTATGCATAGCACAAGTTTGAGGCTGATTTTGAGGGCCTTCTTGAAGTCCAAATTGAGTGCAGGATAGCTCGTTGGAAAGCTCTACCTGTCTTCTTTCCAACTCAAGTGGAATTTCTATATTTGGTTTCCATTTTCCCCTCCAAAAACAAATCTCCCAACACTGCTTCATGTGTGTGCAAAAAGTGGCAGAAACACCATTTTTAGGGTGTTTTTGACCCATTAGGCAACCCAGAACTTGATGAAATCCTTAGGTAATCCATAGGCATGCATAAATTTTGATGAAAAATATAGAAACACAAATTTTTCCTCCATAAGAGCTTCCAATTATTAGCGCGCTCCAAGTGGCGCTACGTGTCAGGCAGGAAAATTTGTGTTTAGGCCCAAAAATTCAAAATTGACAAAAAATTTCAAAAATTTCTTGAAATTTGGGCTGACTGTCCACCATCAAGCACTATGCTGGGCCAAAGAAGCTTCGGCCAAAATTTGGAGTCTATCATGCCTTTTACGACGCTTTAGTGCCCTCCTTAGCCTTGCCTTCAGGATTTTGATCCTCGCTTTGAAAATATGATTTCGTGTCCAATAATGGTTCTTCATGTGCCTGAGCATGTTCTTTTCCTTGTTTGCCTTCTCCAACATCTTCTCAATATGAATATTGACCCTCTCAAGCCAAGTCTCTCTATCCGCCTCAATCTCCCACTCAATGGGTGTCATCTCGGTTTGGCTTCTTTGGGCAGCTTGCTGGTTTTCACGGATGTTTTTCAACTACATGATTGTCTGCTGATCCTCCAATTGCTTGTTCCACTACTCTAGGTAGTTTATGATACATTGGGGTCTCTTCAACTTGACGGTCAAGGTATCGATCTCAGCCTTCCTCTCCTGAATGGTCTCTCTCAACTTTGAGCTTGGAGAGCTCAAATCCTCATCAATCAATATGAAATCAGTATCCTAGCCTCCTGAAGGACCCTCATCCTACATAGGCTTCTTACCTCTATCCTGTACCTATACTATTGATGACGGCAATGAGACCCCTTCCACCCCAGGTGGAGATAGTACTCGTCAGGCTACTACAAACAATACTCTGGTGCCTCTCTGATAAGTGACATATACTGGCACACCGATAGGCTCTGTCTCGTGACCTTCAGGTTGATTTGAAGGTTCACCTGCATCATGGAAAACCTCCGGAGGAACCTGAGGAACTGTGAAGAAATCACGGGAAATTAAATCCTTCCATGAAATGCCCTGCAATCCAAGCTGATGTACAACCACGATCTTGATGAGTGCATAGTGATAAATACTGTTGTACTGCTGCTCGGGATTTTTCTTTTGCACAAGAGTGGTCATTCTCTCGATATTCTGGCACATGAAATAAGGTATGTTCATCATCCTCACTCTAGTTAAATTCATCAATAATCTGATGTGGTAGGCATACAGGCATGAGAACCGACCCTCACAACAGAAGTATCTGATAATAAGTTTCATCAAAGGCACATAGGATTCCTTTAAGAATTGGAATGGGAATACTCTGCTGAGCTGTCTCACATAGCTAGGTCTGATGTATGGTTCATAATGCACTCTGTCCACCTGCTATCTTTTGTTCCACTGTTCACCCACATTCGGTATTCTTGTTGCTTGAGAAATGGTTTCCAGTGTCAAAGTGAAATTTACACCAGCAAGAGTTACCTGACCATCATGCAAATGCAATACAAACAAACGAGCCAACTCCTGATGATGATGAATCCTAGCAATCATCTCACAATACTGATAGCATGACTGCTCACGAAAACATGCCATTGCAAGTGGACAAGCTTGCAATTGGGTCAATGAGGTGGACTCTTCTCTCACATGTTTTCCACCTTTACAAGGCCTTCTCGGTGCATAAAGCTCAGTGGTAGAATCACTATCTTTGTCATAGGATGTATCAGTGTCTGTCTCCATGATGTTTCAAGGTCTATGTTTGGCTTATATGAGAAAAAAATAGGAATTTGGTGCTTTGTTGTTTTAATGCCAAATATATGGTAGTGTGAGAGGGACTGTGGGGAAATAGGGCAGTGGGGAAAATAGGGTTTAATCAAATGATAATTTTCCCTTTGAAAATTTGACAAACTTAGGGACAAGGGACAACCATTGAATTTTTGGGATTCTTGGGGTTTGGGAACTTTTATAACTGAAATGGGAAAGGGAGAGTGATAGGAAAAGAAAGGATTTAGGGATAGGGATAATGGAAATGAAATGATATGAGTGGTTTGGGATATAAGGGAATAGGGGAGAACTGTAATGATATAATAAATAGTGAGAGGGAGGAATAACCAAAAGGGGAATGAAGTACTTGGCACCAAGATTACTTTCAAAACACCAATTCAAGACCCTAAGGAGTAGTTTTAAACAAGGCGATAGGGTTTATGGTTTTTACATTCAAACTCTCATATTTCATTTTCAAACAAACCCAAACATTGGCTAATAGCAATTTCAAAGTCTCACAAACTTACTTGAAACATAGGAGGCAGATTCGTTTTGAAATTTGAAAGAGATGGAAACAAATTTTGTTTTTCGGGCCAATGCACCACGCGCACAACCCAATGCGCCGCGCTCTCTATGTGTGCCGTGCCAGTTCAATTTTGCACTGAGGTGAGCGGCCCTGTGCACCGCGCTCGACCAGTGCGCCGCGACCTCCGCCCAATGCATCGCACAACCAATTTTAACACACAGTCCACCCTCAAACGCTAGCTTCACTTCTTCCACTATTTGTCTTTGGTTCTCTGATGAATTTTCTCGCAAATGGATTGTTTGAAACACCAAAAATATCTTATATATGATAGACTTTGATTTTTGATTTGAAAAAACCCACTTTCTAAAGTCTGAATTTTGACACTTTTTGAATAAACTCTATTTTTGTTTCCTTTGATTTTTGAACTGATGATGAATTTCTTGTCTGTCTTTGTAGGGATAGCTGGCATGGGATTTTGGCAAAGGCGACCAGGGCTGCGCCTGAAGAACTTCACAACTAAATTTTTTTTGAAAATTACATTGCATTTATTACAAAAGGATAAAATAGACAATTTTTCTTCAAAACAGAGTTTTGAAGAAAAATCATTATCAAGCATTATGACGATGAAATTTTTGCGATGAAAACTTATTTCGAACCTCCCTCATGTGCCTGCTGACATTATTAGCCATTTTGAAGACTAAATTAACGAAACCCTAGACCTAATGAGACTAAAACTCTAAAATGACTCTTTGTTGACCAAGGGACCAAACATGACTGTAAATGATTTTAAAATGATTTCGATGAACAAACACGAACCAGTAGGTACATGACATGAGGGATATGAGAGAAAAGACCCTTCCGTCAGATGATCCATGCTCCTAATGGAATGCAACTCACTGAACTGAATGAGAGACCTAAAATGAAATGCAATAAAAGAGATTTTGATCTCTGATGGAGGGATGAAGATACCGACTCTAACATTGGCTCCAATGGGGATGGTAGCTCCTTGGAGGTGCCAAGAACTACATATTTCTGGGAGAGTAGGCAGTGCCTTCGTCCATTGGGCTATGGATTCCATAACTTTGACAAATCAACAAAAGTCTCTTTTATTGATTGAAAATTTGACTCAAACTGACTCAGTTTTGAAACTAAAATGATTGAAAAACCTGACTCAACAAACTCAAACCAAAGCTGAAATCAATCTTCAGAGTTATAGCCTTCACTTCAGGCCCCAAACTAAAGAAAATATCACAGCACACACTTGCAATGAAACTGAAATAAATGGTATGTACAGTGACAATGTAAACAGTAGAAAACATTTTAGAAATGATACCGCTTGAGCAGTCGACCATTGATCGACCCTCCTGGAAAATCTTCCCCGTTCATCTCTTTCAAAAGAAAAGCATTCTCACCCCGATATGTAGCAATTTTAAAGGGTCCTTTCCAGAGATTTTCGAACTTACCATGCTACCCTTTTCCTCATTTCTTGCATCCCATTTCAGCACCACTTCTTCCAATTGAAATTTGTCTGTTTTGGCTTTTCTATCATATATTTTCTTAATTCTCTCTTGCAACTTGAATGTGTTTTGAAAAACTTCTTCTCTCATCTGCTGCAAATGGATCATTTGATTTATTCTTCTTTGCATATGATCATCTTCACTGCCAGCTTCCTGTAGAAGTTTGACCACTGGAACTGCAAGACAGGTAGGAAACACCGTGTCAACTCCATATACTAGCTCAAAAGGGGACATACCAATGGATTTCTTCTGACTCACTCGATCTGCCCAAAGTGCATTGACCAAATTCTTATGCCAACTTTTCTTGTTTATTTCCAGCAAATTTTTAATGATGTTAACCAAAGATTTGTTGGAAGACTCCTCCAATCCATTTCCTTGTGGATGATAAGTGGTTGAGTGTCCCAAAATGATATGATACTTGTCACCAAACTCAATCATCCTTTTTTATTTGAAAGCTACTGCGTTATTATTGATTAAATTATTTGGGCAACCAAAATGAGACAAAATATTATTCTCAAGGAATGAAATTATTACCGAATCTGTAGCTTGCCTGGTGGGAATTGCTTCAATCCATTTCGTGAAATAATCTATCGTTGTGAGGATCCATCTATGCTGAGCTAAAGAAGCGTGATGAATCTAGCCAATGAAATCCAAACCCTATTGCTGAAAAGGGGCACTTTCCTCAATGGGCTTAAGCGGCAAAGGCTGAAATTTCTGCCTCCCTTCAAAAATCTGACATTCATGATAGCTTTTGACAGTCTTATACACATCAGCAAAAAGTGTCGGCCAATAATATCCCGCTCTCAAAATCTTGTTGGCCATTGTTTTCCAAAAAAGATGACCCCCGCAATCTCCCCTATGCAAATCCTCGATAACCTTCTTTGCTTCTTCTTCAACCAAACAATTCAAAAAAACACCACTGGGATCTTTCCAGTAGAGTGAATTATTCAAAATACAAAACTTAGTAGCTTTCAATTTCAGCGTTCTACTTTTGTTTCTAGCCATGCCGGGCAGTGGTGAAAAATTTTGAAGCACATATACAATGTCTGAATACCAAGGAGAAAGCACAAAGATTTCTAATACCTGAATTAGCAAACTTTCTTCATTTTCCTCGGACATAGCAATAATGAGATTAATGTCCAAGGCATGTAAATTTGACTCAGCCATTAGCTTAGCCAGCCCTTTTCCTTTAATAAGCTTTGTCGGCTTTATCTCCACATCATACTCCAACAAGGCAACAATCCATTTGTATCTCTGGGATCTATTTTCACTAAAAAATCCTTAACAGGAGCATTAGGAACATAAGCAAGAATATGAGAATGTAGAATATATACCCGAAAATATTTCAACACTTTCACTAAAGCAAGAGCTTTCTTTTCAATGATGTTATACTTTAAGGCTGCATCTCTTATGGTTCGGCTGAAAAAAGCAATTGGGTTTTCATGCTGATCTCTTTTCTGCATTAATACTGCTGCCATAGTATGCTCCGAAGCAAATGAAAACAAAATAAAATCCTGAGTATAATCCGGGTTGATCAAAACCGGAGCTGAAGAAAGAACCAACTTCACTAAATTGAAGGACTTTACCGCCTCCTCAGTCCACTTCACTACGCTTTCTTTCTTAAGTATGTTTGTAATCTCTCTTATATGTTCAGCAAGATTAGGCACAAAGCGACGTAAGAAATTCATGTTACCATTGAAGGATTGAATCTCATTTTTGTTTCGGGGAAGGTCAATTTGCTGAATAGCTTCAACTCGAGCTAGATCAATACGGATGCCATCTTTTGATATAATATGACCAAGAAGTTTTCCCTCATCCATGGCAAACAAACTCTTCTTCGGATTGAGTGACACACCATACTTTCTACATCGCTGAAAAAAATCTTCAAATGGTAAAGGTGCTCTTCATCAGAATTAGAAAAGACTGTCAGATCATCAAGATACACAACTAGAAAAACATCTTTCTCATTTGCAAATACCATATCCATTGCATGCTGAAATGTTGCACCAACATTCTTCAAACCGAACGGCATTTTAGTGTAATGGAAAGTTCCCCACGGAGTGGTGAACACTGTTTTGTCTCTATCATCCTCATGGACCAGAATTTGGTTATACCCGGAATAACCATCGAGTAGCGACATACGAGATGCTCCAACTACTCGCTGGAGTATGTGATCCATTTTGGGCAATGGATAATTATCTTTCAAGGAAACCTTATTCAGATTCCTAAAATCAATGCACAAACGAATCTCACCTGTCTTCTTGCATATGGGCACCAAATTGGAAATCCAATCTGAAAATCTTATAGGAACAATGATACCAGCCTTGTACAATCTATTCGCTTCCTCTTCAATTGAAGGTAGCAACTTTGGATTTATCCTTCTCAATTTCTGCCTAAAAGGCTTTTGATTTGGCTTAATAGGAATGGTGTGCTGAGTTATGTTGGTATCATATGTCTTCAAATCTGAATAGTCCCAAGAAAATACATCAGCAAAAGAAGACAACAAACTAACATATTTTTCTTTTACCTCCGCCGACAATGCTTTGGACAATTTCACCATCTTTTGATTCTCAATTGATCCAATGTTCACATCTTCAACCCCCTTTTCGGTTGGCCGCAAGGTTGGTTTTTTAGCTACGTCATTTTGATCGAAGAGCTCCTCTAAAGGTATCAAGCCTTTAGGAATGACATTATATTTCAGCTGCAAAACTTCCATCTGATTTACTTGCACATCAGTCTCACCATCATCATGCTCCATATCAATTGAAGTGTCTTTGAATTTACCTTTGTTTTGCAAAAATTCATCAATCTCATCATCATTTTGGAATACTTTCCAATACCTTTTATTGTCCAGGATAGTCGGACGATGCTTCACATGAATTTCAAATTTGTTACTTGATTTCATCAGAATCTTCAAATTACTTGTTGCCTTTGCAAGCACCTCTGTAATACCATTCTGAATACGAGGGACACAAGTCAAAGTATAGTCTGAAAACAATTTCAAGATATCAAGAACATCATTTCAGTAAGCCCGCATTCAAGGATGCTTAGCTAGGTATTCACCTTTCACTTGCTTAATTACCAACTCGGAGTCACCATAGACTGCAATCCTCTTAGCATTCAACTTTCTAAGAATTTTCAGACCAGCAATCAAAGCTTTGTATTCTGCCTCATTATTCAAACAATCAAAAGCTAATTTATAAGAGCAGACCCTTACATTACTCGGTACCTTGTTTGGGGCAGAAAAAGGGCTGCGTACCCAAATTCCAATTCCAGCACCATCACTCCCTACTGCACCATCGAAATCCATGGTCCACAAACCATCTTCATCTTCTTCCAAGTGCTGAAATTTTGTTTGCTCTGTTATTTCTTCTTATTGTCCATCAACTTTTTGCTGCTGTTGGAAGGCTGATTTCTCAGCGAAAATCTCAAGTTCTTGTCTCTCTTTCTTCAAAACCTCTCTAAAATTTTCGGTGATTTCTGGAATGTCCTCTGCTTCAACTAAATTACTATTTACATCATTGAAACTATCTGAATACAAAACAAAAGACTCTAAATCTGTATGTACATAATTAATAGGATGATTTACCGGTTTCTCCTTGCTGGCGATCATATACTTCATATTTTTCTCCCGATATAATCTTCTCATTTGACCAAACATAGGAATGGTAGCATAGGAGAATTGAAGATGCAATTTTCCCTTCAGTTTCGCTCCCCAAGATCTGGAAAGAAGCATGCCAAATCTAGGAGGAATATCTGCCACAACCACATCCATAAAAACATTCTTAGTTGGAATCTGATCTAAGCTAACCACAAAATCTTTGATAAGCCCAATGCATCTTACTCTGCTAGAATCGAAAGAATAAAGATCATGATACTTCCTAGTGATGTCCAATCCCAATTTTTCCATGATTGCTCTCGGCATGAGATTATGAGATGATCCTGAATCAAACATGGCATTATGTAAGACAAAATCATGCAATCTAAGACTGATATAAAAAGGAGGCACATCACTATCGGGAGACTCACCATCCAATGATGTTCCAAATATCAACTCAGGTTGATCATCTTCCACATTCACCATATCAGAAATTGGATCGAAATTCAGAATCTTAGACACCTGACCCTTATAACTGCTATTTTTGATCAATTCAGTCAAAGGAATGGAAACTTTTAACTTAGCTATTTCACTCTCTAAGTTAAAAACTAAAGATTTTTCTACCTCTTTGACTGGAACATCCTTCTTTTCCACTTTCTCCCTCGATACCATTGGCTGATTAGATCTTTCATTTGCTGATGGGGATTTTCTAGTAGTAGGATCAACTATCTCTTTTCCCTTCTTTTGTGCAACGGGTGCATCATTCTTTGGTGTTGAAACTTCCTTTCTCTTTTGGATTGGGTTAATAGGCACATCTCTATTTCTAAGTGAATATTGACGCTGTTGGGCGGACAAATCATTCATATAACCTCTCTGATACTCATCCGACTCTTCTTCAAGAGCTGTCTCATTTGCCAAGATGAAATCCTCATCTTTTTGTACAGCTGAGTTTTCTGCATACTCCTCATCTTCAGTGATAAAAGTTGGCATATCATCATATGTAAAGAAGTGATTCTCTTCCCCTATTACATTCTCTTCATCATCTGATTTCGAACCAACAAAATTCTGTTGTAAGGGTGTCTTTACCTGTTGTTGTGCCGGCGGTTCTTGTGCTCGCTTCTCTCATTGTTTGATCTTGAATTGTCGTTGTAGCTGGTCACGGAAGTTAGGATTTATGATCTGCGGTTCAGGCTTATCAAGTGTTAATCTTTCAATCAAATTTTCCACCTTGCGAAGTACTTGATATGAAGTAGAAGCCTCTTCCTTTATTGCGACTTTCTTTTCAGCTTTCAATCTAGCTCTCTTGTCATTCAAATTAGCTTCAACACTCACTGCAATTTTCTGCATGTCTTCCAAGGTGGCTGGATCTCATTCTCTTAATTGATAGGCCATGTCCGGATCAAAACCATCCGGAAACTTTAGCAAAGCCGACCTCCTAGATGGCCTTAAATCATCAGGAAATGCATTGTAAACCGCATTGAATCTAATACAATAATCTTGGACAGACTCACCAACGTTCCGCTTGATCTTGGTATATTCAGAAGTGATCTGAAGAGGATATTTTTTTACTTCCCATCGATCCAAGAATTGTATCTGAAGCTTAGCCAATGTAGCAATAATCCTAGGCTGCAAAGCTCTGAACCACTTTCTTACTTCTCCTCCAAAAGTTTGCACAAATAATCTCATGCTCACATTTTCTGCATCAATTTCATGAAGGTCAAAGAAATCTGCCATTCTATCAACATGTTGCTGAGCAGGAACACTTTGAGGAGTGCCATCAAACAATGGAATCTTACTTTGATAATCAGTGGGCATGTCATCCAAGTTTTGAGGCAACACAAGAGGTGCAAATCGGGCAGCCATTGCTCTTGGTGGATTTACAATCGGATTTGGAAATATGGGAGGAGTCGGAGTAGTAGATGTATGAGGTGTGGATGGAGGCGATACTATTGTAGATTTTTTATCAGAAATAGATGGTTGCATGGGAATGGTAGGAATAAAATGAGGCTCAGTATGAACTTGTGAATCGGAAGTAACTGCTGATGGCCCAAGAGTTTCAGATGCAGACTCTATGAACTCAGGAATGTTTGTTGCCACAATGGAATTTTGAATATTCAAGATGTAACTATCAATGGATCTATTAGCTTGTTCAATTTCAAGATATTTGATAAACTAAGGATTTATGACAGTAGAACCAATAGCACTTTCAGACTTCGTCTCAAACAACGACAACTCAAATTGTTCATCAAATTCAAGATCTTCAAGGTACTCAAACACAGCAGGACATGAATGAGATTTGAATAGAGGAATCACAGGACTTTCTCAACGAAGAATTCTTGAAATAAGATTGGGATTTTCATACACTGGAGGTGGATCGGGATCCGAATTTTCTCTAGTATGTCTTCTGGAAGCTAGTGTGTTGAATTATTTTCAAAAATCAAAGGGACAAAACCAACTTGTTTAGACTAACAAATTCTAGACTCATCACCCAAAAGTCCAGAACGATTTGATGTACTGGGGGAAATTTAAAATTCAAGTGTCACACTTACAAACTAGACTAGAGATTGACTGAAGCAACGTTTATCTACTTTCGCTAATGCAAAGCAAGAGCGTTTTGAAGGCTACCTGGAATAACTTCAGGCTCCGTTTGTAGCTTATAAAACAAATAACACTAACAAGCAAACCATTTACTCCCCAGTATGGTCGCCACTATGTTATTGCCTAAATCTACCTCAGGCTAAAAAAGGCAGAGTTTAGGGTAACATCAAACCACGCTCAGTCTGGTAGCTAGCCCTACCAAATCAGGAGAGGGCTCTCTCCGGGTCAATCTCAGCAAAAATAATCAATAGGGCTTGAGATGACTTGAAATAAAGGCTAATTTTAGGCTAGGTATATAGGTGAAGGAGTTTGATTTTGATTTTGGGGGTTTTTTTGGAATCAAAGGGAAAGGCAGTTTTGGGTTTGGGGATGAGGCCTAGTTTTTGCAGAGTTTCTGAATGGGGAAAGGAAGAAAATTGTTTTGATGCTTTGGATTGAATGAATGGAAAGTTCAGACTGGTGAGGAGCTGAAGAGGGAAAGAGGCTTTCAAGAATCCTCTTCAAACAGATGAAAACATGGAAAATTAAACAAAACTCAAGGCAGAGCAAAGCAATCTAATGAATTCCACCTTTATAACTCATTTGTTTAATTTAAGAAGAAAGGAGAAGGGAAATGATACACATAAACATCAATGAACTTAAAATCACATAGAGAAACACACCATCAAAACACAGAGCCACATGGATCCTAAAGAGTGCTGCAAACCCTGGTCTATTCCTTTGCCAAAATTGCAGAGATGAAATGTACAATGAAGTGCCAAGCAATCCCAAGTGTCCAACCCTGAAAATGACTGATGAATCACATGATATAGACAAGCCTAACTCATTCCCATGCCTCTAGGGGTCGAGCTCATCATTCTAGGAGCTGTTTCAACCATATCTAAACTAGGAACTGAAAAATAGGCAATGAAACAACTTGCCTCTATATGATAGGAAACTGATTCATTCACTTACATTTCACTTTTTGGTGAATGAATATACTAAGATGAGTTAAAATGTGCCAAAATTACATCAAAGTCGTGAAATTACATCAAGTTACATCAAGAGTTACATGAAAAATTCAAACTAGCCAAAACTAGGCGAAATTCTGAGCTGCTGAGTGAAAAATAGGTCAAATTTCCCTATGCGCCGCGCCTGAAATTTCTATGCATAGCACAAGTTTGAGGCTGATTTTTAGGGCCTTGCCGAAGTCCAAATTGAGTTTAGGATAGCTCGTTGGAAATCCCTACCTATCTACTTTCCAACCCAAGTGGAATTTCTAAATTTGGTTTCCATTTTCTCCTCCAAAAATCCAATCACCCAACACTGCTTCCTGTGTGTCCAAAAAGTGGCAGAAAGGTCATTTTTGAGGTGTTTTTTACCCTTTAGGCAACCCATAACTTGATGAAATCCTTAGGTAATGGGTATGCATGCATAAATTTTCATGAAAAATCTAGAAATGCAAAGTTTTCCACCAGAAGAGCTGCCAATTATAAGCGCGCACCAAGTGGCACTACGCGTCGTGCAGGAAAATCTGTGTTTAGGCCCAAAAATTCAAAATTGACAAATTTTTTCCCAAATTTCTTGAAATTTGGGTTGAATGCCCACCATCAAGTGCTATGCTGGGCCAAAGAATCTTCGGTAAAAATTTGGAGTCTATCATGCCTTTTACGACGCTTTAGTGCCCTTCTTAGCCTTGCTTTCAGGATCTTGATCCTCGCTTTGCAAACATGATTTCGTGCCCAATAGTGGTTCTTCATGTGCCTGAGCATGTTATTTTCCTTTTTTTCCTTCTCCAACAGCTTCTCAAGATGAATTTTGACCCTCTAAAGCCAAGTCTCTCTATCAGCCTCAATCTCCCACTCAATGGGTGTCATCTCGGTTTGGCTTCTTCGGGCAGCTTGCCAGTTCTCACGGATGTTTTGCAACTCCATGATTGTTTGCTAATCCTCCAACTGTTTGTTTCACTACTCCAGGTAATTTATGATCCATTGAGCTCTCTGCAACTTGACGGTCAGGGTGTCAATCTCTGCCTTCTGCTCCTGAATAGTCTCTCTCAAATTTGAGCTTGGAGAGCTCAAATCCTCTTCAATCAATATGAAATCAGTATCCTAGCCTCCTGAAGGGCCCTCATCCTGCATGGGCCTCTTACCTCTATCCTATACCTGTACCTGTGCTGATGATGACGGCAACGAGACCCCTTCCACCCCAGGTGGAGATAATACTTGTCGGGCTGCTGCAAATAATACTCTAGTGCCTCTCTGATAAGTAACAAACACTGGCACACTGATAGGTTCTGTCTCGTGACCTTCAGGCTGATGTGAAGGTTCACCTGCATCATGGACAACCTTCGGAGGAACTTGAGGAACTGTGAAGAAATCACAGGAAATGAAATCCTCCCATGAAATGCCCTGTAATCCAAGCTGATGTACAACCATGATCTTGATGAGTGCATAGTGATAAATATTGTTGTACTGCTGCTCGGGAGTTTTCTTCTACACAAAAGTGGTCATTCTCTCGATATTTTGGCACGTGAAATAAGGAATGTTCATCATCCTCACTCTCGTGAAATGCATCAATAACCTGATATGGTAGGCATAGAGGCGTGAAAACCGACCCTCACAACTGAAGTATCTGATAATGAGTTTCATCAGAGGTGCATATGATTCTTTCAGGAACCAGAATGGGAACACTCTGCTGAGCTGCCTCACAAAGCTAGGCCTGATGTTTGGTTCATAATGTACTTTTTCCACCTGTTGTCTTTTTTTCCACTGTTCACCCACATTCGGTATTCTGATTGCTTGGGAAATGGTTTCCAGTGTCAAAGCAAAGTTTACACCAGCAAGAGTTACATGACCATCATGTAAATGTAATACAAAAAAATGAGCCAACTCCTGATGATGATGAATCCTAGCAATCATTTCACAATACTGATAGCATGACTGCTCTCGAAAACATGCCATGGCAAGTGGGTAAGCCTACAATTGAGTCAATGAGGTGGGATCTTCTCTCACATGTTTGCCACCTTTACGAGGCCTTCTAGGTGCATGTAGCTCAGTGGTGGAATCATTATCTCTGTCATATGATGTATCAGTGTCTGTCTCCATGGTGTTTCAAGGTCTATGTTTGGCTTGTATGAGATGAAAATGAGAAGTTGGTGCTTTCTTTTAGTTGCCAAATGTGTGTCAAAGGGGAAGGACTGTAGGAGATATAGGGAAATGGGGACAATGGGGTTAAATCGAATGATAATTTACCTTTTGAAATTTTGACAAATGTAAGGACAATGGACAGCTACTTGACTGTTTGGGGAACTTGGGGTTTGGGAATTTTTTTAAGTGAAATGGGAAAGGGAGAGTGATAGAAAATGAAATGATTTATGGATAGGGAAATGGGGCTTAGGAATGAGTGACTTGGGATATAAGGGAATAGGGAAGGGACTGTAATGATAGTATGACAGTGAGGGGAGGAATAAACAAGATGGGAAATGAAGTATGTGGCACAAAACTATTTTAAAACTCCAACTTTAAAACCCTAAGGAGCAATTTTTTAACAAGGTGATAGGGTTTAGGTTTTTTTCATTCCAATTCTCATAATCCATTTCAATCAACAGAAAATATGAGTTATGAACAATAAGAGAATGGCTTTGACTTACTCGAGCATGGAGCAACCAAGCAAATTTGATTTTGGAGAAGACTGACAAAATTTTTATGTTTCGGGCCAATGCGTCGCGCTCACAACCCAGTGCATCGTGCTCTCTATGTGCGCCGCGACAGTTCAAAAATGCATGGAGATGAGCGGCCCTATGCGCCGCGCTTGGCTTATGCGCTGCGACCTCCACCCAGTGCGCCATGACTGTCAATCTCACCACAGTTTTGCCTTCCAACACTGTTTCGCCCTCCTCCATGATTTTCTTGGCTCAATGCTAACTCTTGGTATGCAAATGAATTATTGAAACACAAAAATATCTTTTATGCCATAGACTTTGATTTTTGATTTGAAAAAACCCACTTTCTAAAGTCTGAAAACTTTGACACTTTTCACATAAACTCTGTTTTTGTTTCCTTTGTGATTTTTGAGCTGAATGATGAATCTCTTTGTCTGTCTTTGCAGGGATAGCTGGCATGGGATTTTGGCAAAGGTGACTAGGGCTGCGCCTAAAGAACTTTACAACTGAAAAACTTTGAAAATTACATTGCATTTATTACAAATGGATAAAATAGACAATTTTTCTTCAAAACAGGGTTTTGAAGAAAAATCATTATCAAGCATTATGACGATGAAATTTTTGCGATGAAAACCTATTTCGGACCTCCCTCATGTGCCTGCTGACATTATTAGACATTTTGAAGACTAAATTAGGGAAACCCTAGACCTAATGAGACTAAAAAACCCTAAAATGACTCTTTGTTGACCAAGAGACCAAACATGACTGTAAATGACTGTAAATAATTTCGATGAACAGACACGGACCAGCAAGTACGTGACATGAGGGATATGAGTGAAAAGACCCTTCCGTCAGATGATCCATGCTCCTAATGGAATACAGCTGACTGAACTGAATGAGACACCTAAAATGAAATGCAACAAGAGAAATTTGATCTCTGACGGAGGGATGAAGATACCGACTCTAACACGTTGTAGTAGTTCAAAAACGTATCTTCCTCACATAACCTTCTGACAATGACTCTGCCAACAAAATATTTTCGTCCAATAACAAGTGTGCCACAACTTCCTCTTTGTTACTTGTTTGTTATCCGACCAACAATGTATTCCTCCTGCAGGCCTCAATCTTCCCCATTCAGCAGCACTACCACCCCCATATTTAATTTAGGATCCTCTTCTTGCTTTGATTTTCTTCAAGAGATCATGGTCCTACCTACTCTTCTTGTAGTTCCATTAAATTCAAGAACCAATCCATTAATACATACAACAACCGACCTTCAATGACTGTCCCAACAATTCATATTTCCCTTCCTTAAGGAAAGCTACACTATCCCAAGAAAACAACCTACCTAGTCTCTAAAATTTGTGTCCCATCACTTAAACCATTTATAAAAATATTTACATTGCATACATGAGTGCAATAGTTGGGGTTGTCACACTGCCCTTTAAAAAGGAAGCCTTGGGAAGGTAATAAATGAGGAAATCCCCCACATGGAAAGCCATCATTTGGTAAGCCACCATTTACAAAACTACATTCAGGTATGACATTTCAGAAGGTTGATATTTTTTTTGTAACATAGAGGAACCCAACAGCTTGTTTGAAACGTAACTACTAGTAAACCTCAGGGAGGCTAAGATATGTACTCCTCCCCGTAGCCTGGGTCACAACACGAGGGATTTGAACCTGGACCTTTCGAGTTTCAATGATTTCACATTTCTTGGATTAACCAAATAAGTTGCACCCCCCACCCCCCCCCCCTCCCTAGACTTCAAAGGTTGATATTAAATGTCATTATTGTGGAAAATTTTGACACTACTCTCGAGATTGCATGAAAAGGAAATACCATGAGTCCAAACACAGAAATAAGAGGTGCACTAGTAATTTTGTTGTAACAACCCTGGTGAAAATTTCATGTAATAAAAGTTAATAAAGGTAAAATAATAACAACGATTATGGGACACTTATTCCTAGCTGAATGTTGGGCAAAAAAATCCTAGTTTGGGTGTTCATTTAGTTTCTTATGGCTAATAAAATTGGCAAAGGCAATGGCAAAGGCATTTGGAAAGGCAAAATGACAATTTTGGAAATTTATTTACGAAAATAATGGAAAAATAGGTTGCATGTGAGGAGGAAAATGAAGGAAAATAATGTAAAATGAAGAAAATATAGGCCTAATTGATAAAAAAAGGCTTTTGAGGATCAATTGGTACTTTTTTCCAATGTAACCTTTTATCGGTTCAGTTTTTGAGCTCTCTCTCTATTTTCTCTCTCTCTCACTCTTGGACACTTAGATTTTTCTTGGAGCACTTCAGCATTAGATCAAAAAAGGAAAAGATGGAAAAGAGGAAGAAAATATCAATCAAGCAAGAGCAGGATCAAGCA